>APFE031661485.1:38088-54670 GCA_000404065.3 Pinus taeda
CTCACAGGGGCGTTTGTGACAAAAAAAAATCATTCCCACACAGGGGAGGACAAAAAGACAACCTTGCACAATTGTAACCTCCCATAAAACTGATAACCAAGCAAGACTGTAACTGACCCTACGCCTCAATGATGGCAGATTGCCACTTTGACACATTGACTGAAAAGATAATCGACACGTAGTTGAGCCAAAGACAATTAGACAGATGGACATGACCAAAAGAAACGAAAGAACCAAAATCCCACCCGAGCTACAGAACCTGAGACGTGGCAGCAGACTAGTCCTCCGGCACCTCCACAATCGGGCACCTCCATATTCTTCCTCTTCCTGCGCTTGGCCTGCTTTCGCCTCGGCCTCTTCTGGCTGCTCCCGATTCTTCTCTCGATGAGGGTCTGGCAGTTATGTTCCCTTCCCCTTTTCCACCTTGGGCAATTCGGACGTTGTGGCTGTGTCAACCGGGGCCTCGAATTCTGATGGAGCACTGGATCCCCCCTCACCCTAGGCTTCATCAATAAAGAGGACAGAGACGTGGGCGTTAATTCTTGGACAGTTCAGGGGGCTGTTGAAGGTAAAAATTGCAAAGCCGAAGTAAGGAGCTGGCGAAGACCCAGGTGAGCTAGCCTCCATGAATTGGTTGTGCTTTAGAGATCTAGCACCTCCTAGTTGCGGGCAGTGGCAATGACAGCGACAATGAGGGCAGTGACAGGGAGAATGGGTTTCCGCCTCGGCTCAGGGGCGCGAAGACCCTCCGTGACTAGAGCCGCAACGACTCAACATCCGCTGACAAGTCCTTATCATGGTGACAGAGCAGTCATGAGCCGAATTGAAATGCAAAGCTCCCACAGGGGCGTAAACAAGCTAAACCAACAGACCCGGGATGGAAGAAATCAGACCACGGCATGAATTTGTCAGCACCAGCGACGGAATGGGATCCCCAGACCATGCCCAGGTGAGTATGGTGATGCAAGGGCTGCCGCTGTTTATAAAACTCCATACTCTGCCTCGAGGGTCGCCCGCCATTAATGAGGCATTCAAATGTGAGGCAGAGCCAAACTCTGCAACGCAGCCGAAGGAGGTCGGAGCGTAAATGCTCCTTGGCTTCCGTCCCATATCATTTAACCTTGTCGTCCAGGGTTGTTCTTCGTCACCGCCTTCCAAGTCGCCTCCGCGCATGGCAGGCATGTGGCTTCCCTTATACCCCCGTCCCATTAACTTAAACACACTAGTACACACCCGCATCCGGGGAAATTGTTTTTATGTTATTTAATCAATGATTAATTAATATATTTTTAATAAAACAAAGCAATTTGACGTTTTGTCAGGTTGTTATAAAGTCTGAGCAACGATAAAAGATTGAGGCCACCCTCACTCGGATCAACGACGGAGGATGAACTTCCCAGTGGAGTCGCCAAATCTCATGTTGTCCTTTGTAGACAGTTCTAGGCTAAGGAACTATATCGAAGCATCTAAAATGTCATTTTAATTTGGGTTTGGATGACCAATGCTTTAAAATGTTAAACAGATGCAAATCCTAATTATTTATGATATAATAAAAGGGTCGATTCTTCACCTTTAACAGAATTAAGCATTAAAATGTTTATGAAAGGTAGGCCTCTAAGATGATAAATATGATTCCTTAGTCAAATAGAATATTTAACTTTTCATATATAGATGATGTGTGTGAAATCCTTTTACAACCAAACAAAGCATATTTAAAGATAATAGGAAGCAACAATTAAATCATGCAAGGGAATGAACTTAAACAAATAGTTTCAGTTAATTAATCTCTATAATTGATTATAACTTCTCAAGGGATTTCAGAAAGATTGATATTTAATATTATCTTACCCAAATTTCCTATTAAGTTTAAGCATGTGTAGAAATAAATAAAGATGGAGACATAATAAGAAACAAGAAAACTCACAAAAAACACAAGGTGCTTCAAAATGAGTCCATAATCTTTCTATTAATCTCATAAACAGTTCAGAGAATTACAATCATGCTCAATGGCTTATCACAAGAGTTCAACCCTTCCTACTTCAAACTACAAAGTATTTATAGAGTTTCTAATCAAAATATCTATACTTAAAATCATAATTTATTACAAAATATCTTTTCCAAACTGATTTGGATTTATTACAAAAATAGAACTAGAAAAGAGGAAATCTGAACTATTTTTACATCTTGCACATAATTCAAGGACTCTTGGCGGTGACTAGAGCTATAAAGTTGTTGTTATATTTGTTGTTCCTGGAAATCTATTCTTTGTCCCTGAAAACTTGGTATTTTGTTGTCAGGAATCTTGTTGTCTCTCATTCGATGAGTTCACACAACTTATCCCATCTTTTTTCACCAAGAATAAAAAGCTTTAGTAATCTTCCGTATGATTCATCCACTTAAGTGTATTTCTCAAAAGTAGGCTTAGTTATGAACAAATGCTTGATCTCATGCTGAATTTATAAATCATAACTAAGACCTTCCATGAAATCCTTTCCAGTGATGATTCCTTTGGTTTGAGCAAATTTAGATTTATCTATTTCTATCTCATATAATCTTTGTTGATATTCTTCGAGTGAATTTAATTTATTACCTATACCCTGTATACTTGGAAGTCCTTTTACATGTAATGAATTAAACTGTGAAATTTTTTAATTTGGAGCTCTAAATTATGACATTTATTCTCCAGTTGTAGCAATAAATTTCTTTTAGTATGTACCCTTCTCGCCTCCAAGAAAACTTAAGTTCTGTCTTCAAAACCATATTATGCAAGCTCTTATTTTGTCTTGGAATTCAGAACCTTGATTATTTTTGTAGCATCTCCTGGTTTTTGGTCGAGGTCTTCCTTTACTTCTGCGACCGCCTCCTTTCATTTCAGTAATAATTCTTCCCGTTCAAAAATAATCTCAGTTGAAGGCCATAATTCAATAATTGATTCATTAATATTAAGCCAAATATTTTCTTTGGATTGAACAATGGTTTGAGAAATTACAACTTCATTTTCATAAGTTTGTATTTGCAGAGTCAACATAAAAAGGAAAAACTTCTCACTTGCTTCTCAAAGCATCCACGACTACTCACTAAATAGAATGGTTACATCTTAAGTAGAATGGCCATCCAATGCATACCTTTGAGACAATGCATCTTACGTTAGCATTCCAATTATGGATCATAGATATGGTCGATGCCTTTCTAGAGGGTTTGGCATGTATGAAAATGCAACAATTTAAACATGCTCCAGGGTGAACAAGAATTTCATTACAAATTCGTTCACTCTTTAATGTTGGTAAGGATCTATTTGGTTGTTAGTTCAATTTTTTTAAGTGTTATAAGTCACAGTACCCACAAATAAGTTCTTGTAAATGTGGGCTTTCAACCTAGGGCAATCCCCGGTAAGGCATATAGGGGAATTGTGACTATTTGCTGGTGTCATGATTCATTCCCAGGTGAAATGTGTATATATAGTTTTTGCATTTTTCAGTTTTATATGAAAAGCTTGAGCGATATTGGTTGACTAAATGTAATATTTTTGACAAGTTACCTCAAAATTTAAATTTTAATTTTAAAAACATAAAAATATTAATATTTATTTTAACTTTAAAAACAAAAAATTATTTAACATAATTAGGAATATTAATAATAAAATAATTTTAGAGATCAAATCTGTTGACATGTTTGTTTTCATCTTTATAGATCGATTTTTTTTTAAATGTTAACATGGATTTTTAAATATTTATCTCCCAAACAAATTTAAAAGAAATCCATGTTGGTTATCTTACTGATTCCAAAGTGTTTCCATAGTGAGTGACAGGAAATTCATGATATCAATGATGATTCAAAAACTTTTTCAGTTATTGTTAGTAATGCTATACATTAAACCATGAACAGTTCTTAGAAGTGTACACCATTAGAAGTGTACACCATTATGAATACCAAAAATTGTTGCGTTACTTTTAAATTACCACCTTCCACCTTCCCTCTGTTTACTTCCTTCTATGTTCTTCCAACAAAGGAACTTCATAACCATTTTGCCTGGGACATAGGATTCTTCATGTCCAGTAACTGAATTGAAATAATTTAAACATATTCTGAATCCTTGATAATGTTAAGATTCTTCATTTCCACTAACTGAATTGAAATAATTTAAACATATTGTGAATTGTAGATAGTGTTTTAATGTTTACCGCGTCAATGCAAGTAGAGCAGTATGCCGGTTACTGCATAACATATCAGGATGTGATATTCCATGGTTTCTTGATGGTTATATATGTTGATAAAACAAGGGAAAATTATAAGTTTTTTTTTCTTGAACTGTTACATGGATTCAAATATACTTTGAATTTTGTCGGCGTATGCTGCAATTGATTTATTTTGATTTATGTCAAAAAATATTTTTTATTGACATATAGTATATTAAAGTATATTAATATTAATATGGATATCTAAGACATAATAATTTTTATAATTTTTTATCATATATATGTATATCTAAATAATAATATTTTATTTATTTTTCTAATTTATAACTCTCAACTCTAACTCATATTTATTTACATGTCATTTTTATATTTAAATAAATGTTTATTGAAAATAAATGTTTGATTATTTTTAGTACAAGTATTGGGTATGTTCAAAATTTAATAAAGTAATAATATTAGTCATAATTGCTTAAAAAAAATTATCATTGCATTTACTAAGTTATTTGTCTTTCATAAATGGGGGTTTATAGAGTGACCACTTAAATACTGGAGAAAAGAAGCTCTAGGAGCCTTTCAAATAGTAGGAAACTAGATGGTCAATGAAAATCATGCCCCTCATTGAGGTATTTTTTTCCATCAAACAACTTTTGCAATGAAAACCATCTCTTGGAATATCACTACCATAAATATTTTCAGAAAACAAAGGTATTTTAGAGTAATCAAGGAAAAGTCTTCAATTACATGAATGCAGCAAATTTTCTATAAGAAAATTTGTAATATTGTAGCTCATTTTGGGAAGGAATGTGTAGTCATGGTCGTAGATGCCAAAGGCAATGTTAGAGGACTAGCCATTTTTAGGAAGCAGTTGGAGGTAGTCTTGCCATATTGGATAGCCCATTATTGAATCCTATTTGGATGGTTGTAGTAGCTTTGCTCAAAATAAATGAGTGTTTGTCGGGGTATGGTTCCCATATCTCGATAGAGAGGGTAGCCTTCTTGGAACAATTATGGATCATATCTTTACATGTAGATGATAATATGCGGAGATTACAATTCAATTGTATCTCTTGAATAAAATAAAGAAGGGATCAGATAATTTAGGGCTTTGATACATGACACGACACTTGTTAACGTAGGTACAAATAATGGGGCGCGTATGCACCAAGTAGTGAGGTGGTTAGAGAATTTTTTAGTATCTAAAGATTTGACTAACAACTACCTATTTGTTGAAGTTGCTATTCTAGTGGGGTTGGGTTTGAACAATTGGCTAATCCAATTGGATTTGGATCTGAAGATAGGGCCCCATAATAGCCCTTTTAGGTTTGGGATTCCAAGGGAAATGTTGTGTCTATTGGAGGGAATTAAGATCCATGGTATGAACAAGAAGCACACATTTAAGGAGCTAGAAAAGAAGATCAATTATTAGAATAGGAAAGAAGTTGGAAATGTTATTTTAAATAAGAAAGCCTTGGAAAGTAGGATGCAACTGATCTAACAACAAATTATCCAAAATGGAAAATTAAAAGAAATTATTAAAGTACATGGAATAAATATTAACTAACCATAGCAACACTAAAAGAAAGAGGATTTTTTATGCTAATAGAGGTCCCAAGTTTAGTTTCTTAGAGAGGGTAAGCACAATACTAAATTATTATATAAGGCAATGATCAACTGATTCCAACACAATATGATTTCATGTGCTATCCTCCCATGACAGTCAACATTTGGTTTAGCATTGTGAAAATGAGTAGGAATCGGTGACCTATTATCAAACACTTCTTACTAATCAATCTCCACATAGAGATGAGGAAATCTGATGCATAACAACCCCCATTCCTTGTGCAATTCTTCGAGATCAAAATGATGCTTTGATGTGAGAGGTGTCCTTGAAGGAGGTGGAGAGGTGGTTGTGTTGACATTCTGAAACAAAATTGTAGGCATTCATGACTCTACCATTCAATTCCCACATTTATAGCCTTTGTTGCCCAAGGCTTTTCACAAGTTGGGAGGATCATGTTTCTGCAGTATATTTCAACAAAGGAGCAAGATGCTGACATTTTGACAAAGGCATTGTCAAAGTGTAAATTCGAGTTCCATAGAGACAGGATCAAGGTGGCAGATAATCCCTTTATTGTTGAGAGGGAGTGTTGAAATGTGGCAACAAGAATATTCCAATTTAATTTGTCCTTGAATTAAATTGTGAATTAAAATCGAATTTACTCTTAAAAACTACTTGGAAATAATTAATTAATTCATTTTGAATTAATTATTTTACTGAGTTAAATCCAGTTAAATTAGTTCCAAATTGTTTAAGGAACTAATAGAGAGTTAACAGTCAGTTGATGCATGCATGCAGTGAACTAGTTTACTCCAGTTAAATGAAGATTCCCTCATCAGAAACTCATGCATGTATATTCTGGGAAAGACCCAGTTGAAATTAAAGTCAAAGACAATGTACTATCAGTTGCATTGTTTTCTTATAAAGAAAACTCATGCATGTAGTCAAGGAATCATTCCTTGAGGATTTCGCAATCCTGACAATGTGTGAGAGAGTGTTCCACTTGGTTGAAGGTGAATCATCATAGAGGAAAAACGCAAGGAAATATGATCTTGGAGGGAAGAGAAGAAGGCTGGAGAGAAGCCATGATTACCTGTAAGCATCTGTGAGGATTATACTAAGAGCTGGCTAGCTGTGAGAGCTAAGGCTCTTTATAATTCCTATGTATTTCCACCTTGTTTGATAATATAGATAGTAGGGTTTTTAGCTGAGGACTTCCCCAAAGTATTTTCATGTGTATTGTGCATTGCTTCTTCTTCTTCTAGTTATATTGTTCAACTCAATATTTAAGCTTTCGCAAATTGATAGTAGAAGTAGGTTATAGTATTCTTCTTTGATTTATATTGCATTATCGAGTTAACCTACATCATAGTTTCTACATGGTATCAGAGCTGGATATGTAGAAGTTTTCTACATTGTATGGAAGTTGTGAACAATATACTACGAAGAGAATTTGAAGTTTGAAGCTTGGGGTTGTAGGTGCAAATCGAATTCATATCATACTTCAAGGTTGGCCAATGGCGTTCTATGGCTTGAGACTCGAGTATGCCTTGGAAGGTAGCTCGAATTACATAACATGGAAAGATAGAATGGAGGTTGTATTAGAAGACAATGGCTTGAAAGAATTCATTGATCAGGAAATCCCAAAGCCAAATTCAACTAATGCAGAAGAGTTGGCTGAGTGGAAGAAGTGTGTGGAGAAGGTGAGATGAATCATCCTTGAGGGAGTTTGAGACCATATTGTCTTGAGTCCCCATTGGAAGGATACTCCATTTTCAATGTGTAAGACATTGAAGGACCTCTACTAGAACAGTAGCGACCAGGGAAATTTGCGCTCAGGGATAAGCTTCGAAGAATCAAGATGGAGAAGGGCAATACTATTTCCACATATCTGAACAAGCTTACCACCTGGAGAGATGAGCCTGGGAGTTTGGGAATAACTACTTCCGGTGATGATATGGTGAGCCTCGTTCTCCTTGGCCTTCCAAAGAGTTGGAATAGCTACCAGGACTCTGTGAATGGAAGGGAGAACTACCAGATTAGGAAAGACTATGGTTGGATTTGATGCAGGAGGAGATCAGGAGGAATACACGAGATGGTTCTTCATCCAAGAATGATGATGAAGAAAATATGGCCTTAGCATGTAAGGCAATGAAAGGGAAGGGGAAGGCTTCCCATTCCAAATCGAATTCTTCTCATGGAGGGAAGAAGGGTGACATGTCTAAAGTGAGATGCTTTAATTGTCACGAGATGGAACATTATGTTACTAATTTCCCATCGAAGAAGTCTAAGAAGGGATCCTAGAAAGGATTAGAAGGTGAGGCATTAGCCTCTCAATTCGAAATGGACTTTACCCTCATCACATGCATGGTGTCATCAATGATGGGTTGTGTTTGGTATCTTGACAGTGGAGCCTCATTCCACATGACCGGTGATAAAAAGTTGTTCAGTACCTTGGAGGAGAAAGACCTTAAGATGCACATAGAGATGGGTGACGACGGAAGGTACATTGTTTCAAGAGTGGCCACAATTGCCTTTTAGTGGGAGCACAAACCACCGCTCACCTTGATAGATGTGATGTATCTGCCTAGACTAAAGAAGAGCTTGGTATCGGTCGCGATGTTGGAGGAAAAAGGCTATGATGTTGTCTTCAATAAAGGAAAGGCGTTCCTAAGACACAGCCATGGGTTAGACCAAGAGGATAGGGATTTAGGTGAAGAATCTCTATAAACTAGAGGTAGATGAGTGTGCAGAATTGAGTACAAAATCAGAATTGGTGCAAGGCCAAGACATTGGCGAGTTATGGCACAGCAGGTTGGGCCATTTGCATCATGTCGCTTTCAAGATAATGTAGCAGATATATACAGGACTTCCCAAAGGTAAAGTTGAGCAAGTTGACACATGCAAAGGTTGTACCTTAGGAAAGTACACCAAGTCTTCCTTTCATGATCGAGAGAGTCGAGCAGAGGCTATCTTAGAGTGAGTTCATATTGATGTGTGTGGACCATTCTTGATGGTATCCACAGCGAAGCAAAGGTATTATGTGATTTTGATTGATGACTATTCACGTAAATGCTGGATTTTTTTCATGCAGAAGAAGGACCAAAATTTCACTAAGTTTTGTGAGTTCAAAGCTTTGGTCAAGAAAGAGTCAGGGAAGAAGATCAAGGCCTTGAGAAGAGACAATGGTGGAGAATATGTCTCTCAAGAGTTTAAGGAATTCTTCGCAGTGAAATGAATTAAACGAGAGTTGACAGAACCTCATAACCCACAACAGAATCAGGTGCCCGAGAGGAAGAACAGAACTATTGTAGGGGTAGGATGGGCAATGTTGCATGACCAAGGTCTACCACTTCACTTTTGGGCTGAGGCATGCAACATAGCGGTCTATTTGTAGAATAGAAGCTAGCATCGCATACTTGGGATGAAGACACAAGAGGAAGCTTTCTCCAATAAGAGACTAGATGTGGGTCACTTCAGGATCTTTGGCTCATTGGTATATTGCCATGTGGCAAAGGATGCATGGAAGAAGCTTGAGTCGACAATAGAGTTGGGGATACTTGTGGGGTACTCTAATACACCTCACAACTATCGGGTGTACTTGCCTACTAGTCGGAGGACAGTGGTTAACAAAGATCTCAAGTTTGATGAGCAGAATGTCATGCGAGTTTTCCTTGAGAGGGAGCTCCAACTACAAGATGTGGAGGACTTGTTGGTTCCTAACGAGGAGGAGCCTCAAACTGTGAAATTTTTTAATTTGGAGCTCTAAATTATGAAATTTATTCTCCAGTTTTAGCATTAAATTTCTTTTAGTATATACCCTTCTCACCTCCAAGACAACTAAAGTTCTATCTTCAAAACCATATTATGCAAGCTCTTCTTTTGTCTTGGAATTCAGAACCTTGATTATTTTTGTAGCATCTCCTGGTTGTTGGTCGAGGTCTTCCTTTACTTCTACCACTCCCTCCTTTCATTTCGGTAATAATTCTTCCCGTTCAAAAATAATCTCAATTGAAGGCCATAATTCAATAATTGATTCATTAATATTAAGCCAAATATTTTCTTTGGATTGAACAATGGTTTGAGCAATTACAACTTCATTTTCATAAGTTTGTATTTGCAAAGTCAACTTAAAAAGGAAAAACTTATCACTTGGTTCTCAAAGCATCCACGACTACTCACTAAATAGAATGGTTACATCTTAAGTAGAATGGCCATCCAATGCATACCTTTGAGACAATGCATCTTATGTTAGAAATCCTACTACGGCTCAGAGTTATGGTCGATGCCTTTCTAGAGGGTTTTGCATGTACGAAAATGCAACAATTTAAACATGCTCCAGGGTGAACAAGAATTTCATTACAAATTTGTTCCCTCTTTAATGTTGGTAAGGATCTATTTGGCTGTTAGTTCCACTTCACATTTCCACCTACGAAATTCTCTTTCTCATCCGAAGCAACATATTCACTCCACAAACACCATCTAGTTAAACACGCATAGATACATAATTCTCTTCACAGGCCAAGATAAGTTGTTATGCAACCAACTCACAAAATCAAAGAATATATATATCAATGACCTAAAAATTAGCCTCTTTGAGAGGGAACCTCCTTTACATTACACAAATGAACAATTCTTGGATGATTCAATTGATAAGACCTCCTTTCTATATATAGTAGTCTAAGGGGTTAGAATATAATCAGAGCCTACATAAAAATAATATTGTAAGGGAACAACAATAACAATAGTGGGATTCTATGGGGCACAATAATAAGAATATGGGGAATACATGGGCACACGAATACAATAAGGAGGTTTCACGAACAATAGTAATGAGCTACATTAGTAGTATAGGGACCTAAGCTGACCCTCTCCTTCAAAAAGTGTTTTCCTCAATGCTTGAGTAGTTATGGATGTTTATGTATAAAATTCTTCATCCTCTCATGTGAAATCTTCGATGGGTAAGATCTTCCACTTGATGAGATACATTGAAATTGATCGATTTTGTAGATGTCGAGTTCGTGTATCTGTGACTGCTTCAAGTTCCAATATGATTTTTCCTTCCTTGTCTAGTCCCAATAATATTGTTTGAACTTGGAGCTTGTCACCTATAACCTTCTTTAAACAGGAAATATGGAAAACTGGGTGCACTCGGGAAGATGCAGGGAGATCCAATTTGCATGCCATAGTAACAATCTTTTGCAACACCTTGTAAGGACCATAGTACTTTTGTGATAATTTATCCCTCTTAGCTTGCTTGAGGGACCTTTGTTTGTGTGGTTGTATCTGTAAAAATACCCAGTCGCCTACATCAAAACTTATTCCACTTTGATGTTCATGTGCATGTTGTTTCATTTGATTTTGCGCCAAAGTGAGGTTATCCTTTAAAAGTTGGAGAACTTTTTATCGATGCCCGATGTGAGCCTTCACTACCTGAATATTTTTCTTCTTGATATGTCATTCAATCTCGAGAGTTTAAGGACTGGTAATTCATGCCAATGCATTACAAGATATAGTCAGATTCATTTCTTATTTCTTTAGGGTTGGTTCATGGTGTATATCCTCTTATTTTGACATTTTTTTATCCTTTTCTTCCTCCTCTTCACAATCTATGTAAACTAATTTCTTCTCGGCACACTTATGACCTTTAGTGTATTTTCTATCACGATTGTAACAAATACCTTTTTCTATTTTTTCTTCCAATTTTTGTGGTGTCAACCTTGTAGGTTATGGGAGGCTAGGAGCAACAATGTGACTGCCATCTTTATAGTTATGAGTGGTCAGTTTCCTTGTTGCCATAATTTTTCTTTCAATTTTTCTTCCCAACCTGAATGCCTTCTCCAATGAATCAGGTTCTCAAAGGCGACCACATGTTGGATTTTATCCTTCAAATTCCCTATGAAGACATCAACCCTATGCTCCTCTAGAATATTGTTTACCCTTATATTCAATTTTTGGAAGTCCTCAATGTGCTCTACCATGGAACCCTTCTGTTTGAGATTTATCAATTGGAGAAAGAATGTGTTTCACTTTGTATCCTCATAATGTGCTATCAATTCCTCCATAAAAATGGACCAGGTGACAATCTGTTTACAAAAGAAAAGTCATCGATACCATACAAACTTATTGAGTTCTAAATATAAAGTTGCAATACATTCCTTTTGTGTGTATTTCACATTATGGAGATCCAAATATTGTCCATCTATAGTATCCATGTTACAGTATCCTTCAATCAAACTTCCTCATATTAGTCTTTGGAATATGGTGGATATTAAATCCAACATTAGGTTCTATGAAATCATGATTAAGATATCTTTTGTTCTCATCATGAGTTTCCTCTACTACCTTTTCACCATTAGAAAGCTTTTCTTGTAGTGACTTTGTCCCAACTTCCTCAAACCTTCAACGTATTCCTTGAGGTATTCCATATTTCCATTTAATTTTTCTTCTATGCCATTGATCTTGTTGATCATAACTTGATGGTTTATGTTACATTTTGTGAGAGAGAAATTTGTCGCATTTGGCCTCGTAATTTTGATATATAATGTTGCATTTATTCCTCTTCTTTAGGAGTCATGGTAGAGATTTTGGATTGCTTACTAGGTGTTTTTATTTTCTTGCTTCGAGTCATTTTCAAATAAAAAAATTTATATATGCTTCACTATGCCCTTTCAATTATGTCAAACTGATATTTCAAACAGAAGTTATGCGATTTTTAAAAAACTAGACACTTTTTTTTCACTTTGTAGGAACTTGATATTGAATCTATTGTATATCTGTAATTTGGGATTGCCAAGGTTTGAAATGTCTTCCCGTGGTATCCCTCTGAGTCTTATTTCCAACCCCACAAGTCTGATCGAGATTGGATTCTCCAAAAAAGAGGTATTCCCAACCTTCCACAATAACTAGATTATAGACTAGTTCAGTAGATCGAACTTGTATAAAGTGTCGTGTCTCACTGTTTTGATATTAGGCACTGAAAACTATACCCAAAAAACTGCATTATGTCCTATTTGTATTTGAATCTGATGCTTAGAGATAAATTTACGACAATTTTCCCAAGGTCACTTGTTTGAGATGGAATTGGGGAGCCTACCAAAACCCTAACTTCCTTAGCTGGTATCTTTGAAAACGTAGAGACACAAGATCTGAAATTCAGACATGAGGTCCATCCAGATTTCATATCAAATGGGTTTTGATTTCAACTTCTGCAACTTCGTATAAAATACGTTATATCCAAAATTCCACAATGCCCTGTTCGAAGGAGAAAAACCCTAGAATCCAAATCTTTGATACCACTAGTTACTCAACTAGCTCATAAAATAGAAAAATAGATAGATCAACCACTTCAAAGTTAGTCTCTAAAAAGGGGAAACCTCCTTTACATTACACAAATGAAAAATTCTTGGATCATACAAATGATAAGACCTCCTTTTTATATATAGGAGTCTAAGGGTCACATTATAATTAGAGCCCACATAATGATAATATTGTAAGGGAAAAACAATAACAATAGTGGGTTTCTATGGGGCAAAATAATAAAAATATTGGAATACATGGGCAGAACAATACAATAAGGGGGTTTCACTAATAATAATAAGGTGTTACACTAGTAGTAGAGGGACCTAAAATAAGTGATGGGTCCTTCATCTCCATAGGAAAAATACTTGGGAATTGTTCAACATCAACTCTCAAGTGATCTTCTTGGAAAGCATGGTGGAGGCTCGAACTCACGTTCACAGTATGTGAACCGTGCAGATACTTTCTATCTAGGACCAATGTGGAGATAAATAAATATTTGAAAGGAGATTCCAAATAATTGAGCTCCTCGTGCTCATAAAACCATTTATTCAATGAATGCTCCTATGACAGGCTTAAAATAGGGAGACATTTGCGAATACCAAGTGCTGATTTCCCAAAACATATGTTTCCAAATCAAGGAGAAAGAAAGGGTGTTATTATGCATAAGATAAAACACGTATTATTGAATAATTGTTTCCTTGGTCTCAGTTTCTAGAATGACTATATCTAGATTTAGAATGGTGGACAAAGACGTTATTTACAAGCCTGAAAAACACACATAAAATGGGCTCCAACAAAAAATTGAAAGATAGACAAGAAAATAATAAGATCGAAAATGGAATTTTTGGAGTAGAGTTCAAAATCACATAGACATAGATCTATAAAGGGCACAGAAAATAAGTGGCTCACACTAGAGCATGGCAAGAGACCACTGGATTTGATACCATGTTAAACACAACTATGGGGAAGAAAAAAGATATGAAGGATCAGCCTTGAATGCATTACTATTCACAATGATAGATATTTATACAAGTCTAGTGACCCTTGGTTTCAGATTTGAAGTAGTCCCTTAGACTCCCTTTGATTGTTTAGCTTCCCCACCAACCCTTAGAGGATTAGGTGTCCAACAAATTCAAACTCATAGTGTACATTCACTAGACAATATATAAAATGTTACCAAGTATTGCATATAGAAAACAAAGTTCGACTGTCTAATAAGAAAAAGTAGAAAGGATGTCGATCACACTTAGATACTCATGACCTAAATATTACAAAATAAAATTTATCAGAGTCACACAATCTCAATGATTTATGAGGGATTGATAAGAGTAAATTTGTTGAAGGAAAAACATAGTGGATGATAAGATGGTTATTTTGGCTATGATAAAACATATGGCTAATTAAGTTTTTATTTTTATTGGCACGGAATGAGAACTAACGTGAGGAAGTTTGTGGATAAATGTAGAATTTTTTAATATGTTAAAGGAAAACAATAGAATCTTGAGTTTTATCACGTCGTGGAAATCAATTAGTATGGAATGTCTGAGCTTTGTACTTAGAAATTTGGGAAAATAAGAAGTTGGAAGAGCTAGTGTAGAGTAAGTCGTCATAGTCTTGTAGAGTATACATGAACAAATTAAATAATAGCTACAAGAAAGTAGCCAAAAGTATATAAAAAGTTAGGATATCGAAGAAAGAGAAGTGAGCTTTGGAGTTGGCCATCACTTAAAGTCCTTTTGAGAAGATAAGGGTTTTCAAAAGTTGAGTATAATAAGCTAAAGTTGAAGAAAATTTAGAAAGTTATTAGCAAATGGATATCAAAATGACATACCAGGTGATAGAAGGCTCTCTCCTATATTTAATGTTGTACAAGTTCATCCCCATAGAGAACTTGAAGTAGAGGATGGGAAAGATGCAAAAGGGATTCGATGGAAGAAGCAATTACCCACTTTCAAAGAGTTTCACAGAGAGCATATGCTCAATCAAAGAATTGCAAAGTGAAAATAAAGAAAAGATTTCTATGAGTATTTGGTGAAGTCTAAGGGACTTCTAACTAAAGATGAACCTCGATGAGTCCTTCAGAGATGCAAAAACATGGCATAAATATTTAATGTCTCATGGACATGTGTCCATGAAATATTTTATTTTCTAGGAGTTTGATGTAAGAGTAGCATACATAATTTCCCTTTTCTTTTAATGAGTAGAATATTTTATCTCTAAGGTCCTTTAACCCTAAGAAATCTAATAGTTTTTATAAGGTGTCCTCCATTTTTTGAAATTTGGATCCATGTAATTGTCTTAAAGGTTATTAATTACAACCCATTGTGTGTTGTGGTGATATGTTATTTAATGAGAGAATATATAAAAGGAGAAGACTTTAGGTGCCCAACTTTGAACATTGGCCACAAAAATGTATCCTTAGATCTAGGCTAAAAGATCTCTTCCCTTGGTTCATATGATAGCCTAAAATCATAGTTATTCATTGTCAACCATGTTCAAAATGTCCAACCACAATCAACTAGAGGAAAAATTGTTAACCATATTCAATTATTTAAACAAAGTATTTCAGTAGAAATCACATGAGAAATTTTTTTTTGCCAACACGTTTCAAACCAACAAGTGTGGTTCATCATCATGACCACATGAAGAGGCAGACCATCGCAAAAGTAGAGCAATGTAGAGACATAATTTCAAGTAAAGCTTAGCTTAACATGCACAACCATGACCACCACAATTAATCATTTATTTCTGAAATATAATTTTACCATATTTGACTATAGTATGACTCTTGCTATGTTCCACTAATCCTACCAAAATATTCTAGTTATCAACTTACTCAACAACATTAATAAAATTGTTAAAATATCTCAATCAAAATCACTTTGAACCTTCCATAAGCCAATACACCAATAATTAAAATTAAAAAATTAAAAAAAAACAATATTAATCTAACCTATTTTAACCACCCTATTAACATAACTATCCTAATAATAAAAAACTATAAACATTTTCAAATTACCCAACAACCCTGTTAATATAACTATTCTAATAACAAAAAGATATAAAGATTTTCAAATTAACTAATCCTTTAAGAATTATTAATGCGTATACGCTATGTGATTTTAAACAGTGACTAAATAAACGACTTAAATGGTTGCAAAGAGTTGGAATAATGAAAGGTAACCCACGGCAAACAAATTATGTTTGAGGCTGAATTGAAGGGAGACTAAAAGCTAGTCATTCTTCTAGTCGGCCTGCGAAAGATAACACAACTATATTACAAACTCTAAAACGAATATATAAAGCATTACAGTTATTACAAACTCCAAACTCTAAAACGATAGTATAAATATATAAAGCATTACAGTTATCGGAAGAAAGTCTTGTATCGCGCTCTTTCAGGATATATTCGCGCGCTCTTTCATGATATATTCGCAAACTCTTTGAGAAGGCGACGAGATGGAGGAATCACGAAATGTAAGCGATAATGATAATACCAATCTTGCTAGAGAAATTTTTGGGAGGG
>APFE031661486.1:3172-42090 GCA_000404065.3 Pinus taeda
TTCCATCTTTATAGTTGTGAGTGGTATGCTTCTTTGTTGCCATAATTTTGCTTTCCATTTTTCTTGCTAACCTGAATGCCTTCTCTAATGAATCAGGTTCCCAAAGGAGAACATCATGTTGGATATTATCATTTAAAGATCCTATGAACACATCAATCCTATGCTCCTCTGGAATATCTTTTACCCTTATGTTCAATTTTTGGAACTCCTCAATGTGCTCCATTATTGAACCCTTTTATTTGAGACTTACCAATTGGCTAAAAAAAGTGTTTCTTTTTGTATCCTCATAATGTGCTATCAATTCTTCCGTAAAAATTGCCCAAGTGATAAATTGTTTACGAGAGAAAAGCCATTGATACCATACAAACTGATTTGGTCCAAACATAAAGTTGTCATACGTACCTTTTGTGTGTTTTGCACATTATTGAGATCAAAAAATTGCTCCATCTGTAATATCCATGTTGTGGGATCCTTTCCATCAAACTTCCTCATATCAATTTTTGGAATATGGTGGGTCTTCAATCCAACATTAGAGTCTATGGAATCATGATTAACATTTCTTTTGTTCTCATAATGAGTTTCCTTTAGTACCTTTTCACCATTAGTGACCATTCCTTGTAGCAACTTATTCATATTTATTGTCAATTCTTCCATCTTATCATCCATGCCATCAATTTTAGCGTCCATTCCATTCATCTTAGCATCCATGCCATTCATCTTAGCTTCCATGCCATCCATCTTAGCTTCTACACCCTTCTTTAACTAATCCATCTTAGCTTCTACACCTTTCTTTAAACCATCCATCTTAGCTTCTCCATCTTTCCTTAAAACATCCATCTTAGATTCTGTTTCTTTTTGTGCAAGTGACACTTGTTGTACTTGTTCTTGTAATTTTGATATATCATGTAGCATTTCTTCCTCTTCTTCATGAGTCATGTTAGAGCTTTTAGGTTCCTTACTAGGTGTTTGCATTTTCTTTCCTCGGGGCATTAGTTACCGATAATAATGCTCTACTATGCCCTTTGAATTCCTTCAAAATAAATTTCAAACCAATCTTAAGAAAAAATTTAAAAGAATCTACACGCATTTTTTCACTTTGTACGAGCTCGATATTTCCTCTGATGTATCTCTGTACATTCAAATCATCCATTTCTAAAATTGTGACCTGCAGTAGCCCTCTCTGTCCTCTTTCCAATGCCACTAGTCTGATCCAAATTGGATTCTCCAAGGAAGACTTATGCGAAATCTCCCACAGTGACCTGATTATGGACTAGTTCAATAGGGCGAACTTGTACGATGTGCCACGAGTCCCTGTTTCATCTTTTGGCTCTAAAAAATATTTACAAGAAACTACAGTCCATCCTCTTTCTGCACCTTCTTACAAAATTTCAATCCAATGCTCAGAGAAAAAGTTATGATGATTTTCCCCAAGTCACTTGTTTGGAATGTAATTCAAAAGTCTATAAAAAGACCAACTTCATCAGATCATATCTCTGCAAATATAGCGCAAAACGCTCTGAAATTCGGACCCGAGATTCAGCGCGATGTCTTCTCGAATGGGTTTTTTTTTAGCTTCTGAAACGTCACAGAAAAAAAGTTATTGCGAAAATGCCACGATGACTTGTTTGGAGCAGCGAAACCCTAGAATCCAAAGCTCTAATACCAAATGTTATGAAACCAGCTCAAGAAAAGATAGAAAAGATAGATCAACGCCTTAGAATTTAGCCTCTTCGAGGGAAACCTCCTTTACATTACATAAATGAACCATTCTTCGATGATACAATGAGACAAAACCTCCTTTCTATATATAGGAGTCTAAGGAGTCACAATATAAACCAGCCGACCTAACAATAATAATATAAAGCCACAAAAATAACAATAGAGGGATTCTATGGGGCACAATAATAACAATATGGGGGCTATAGGGGCACAACAATATTAATAAGGGGTACAACTACAATAGTAATGGGGTAATCACTAGTATTATAGGGACCCAACATTTTCCCTGTAATTTACAGCATAAACTTTCCCTGAAATCTACCAAAATCCCCAAATGACAAAGAAAATAACTCGTGGGCTCTTCTAGAATGTCAAGGTAGGCCTTGCAAACAGCAGCTAAGCCCCAAGAGCGCTCAACAGACACTTAAATTAAACCAACAGTACTACAATGACTAACACCATGTTTTCAATGATTTGAAATAACCAAACTTTGCTAAGCTTAGTCGATGATAGCAGTAGCATAGGGGAATACCAATAAAAAACAAACAAGGGTAGATTCCTTCTTGGCCAGTCAAATTTCATTGAAACGTGTGGAGTTCATGGAATAGTTGTGTTCCTTCTGCCACCACATAAGCAACGGAAACGAAAGCAACCGCCTGCCATTCACAATTAAAAGGAATCTGAACTCAAATTATGTGTTGTACCTCAGTCTCTGTTCTGGTTGGTACATAGTCAAATGTATTTACTTACTTGGATTTCCATGATGTTAGGGCCTCCTCCAACCAAACCAAGGGTCAAAATTCAACATGTCACAGCCCATCAATGTTGTAGTCTAACTAGCCAGAGGAATTGCCCGGAAAGTTATGGAAATTCTGGTCATATTTAGAGAAAATCTGGCAAGGATTTTTGTAAATCCTAGTTATAGTTGTTAAACTTCAAAATTTTAGGTGTTCTAGACGTTTTTTATGGTGTTGAATCCATTTCCACCATCAAAAATATGATTCAAACACTCGCTCTACAAGATTTTTTGAAATTTTTTTGCCCAGATTCTGGCCACTTTTAGCCGTCCGAGCAATTCCTCTGCCTTGTTAGACGACTCCCCCATCAATAGGTCAAAATTCAATATGTCACAGCCTATCAATAGGGGTCTAGCACATTTTAGACGTCCAAAAAATGTTGATTTTGTTTTTTTATTTTTTATAAATAAATTATATAATAAAATGTCTATAAAATTGCGATCTGCTCATGAAATTTACTAAATCACAAGACTCGAAGTTACTTTATTCTACTGTTCTGCGAAAGTTAATTCACAATCTAGAACACAAATCATAGTCATCCAAAAGGAAACATCACACATGCACAAATATTTATCTAGGAGAGAGCAACTACTCAAAACCCTTTCGTATTTGTATTGCATTAATAAAAAAATAGATATGAATACATATGTTTGCTCAAGCTTGAGCACAACTTGCAAGTGTGTAGTCAGAAAATGATTGTACTGCCCGATAAGCCAATTCAAGAGGGCTCAAAGGCTTCTCATTTCCATAAGAGGATAATTCAGACTCTAAAGGCATTATACACGGATCAGAATATTCCATAGTGCTTAATGTAATCATGTTAACCTCAGAAAAAATAGAACAAAAATTCGGTGGAGGCATCGCAAAGGTTCCTATCAATGATGAATCTTTGATTAAACCAACACCAATATCCTCATAAATAGTATTCATTTTTCCAAAAAAGGTATGCTACCATAGAGTTAGGGTCCGAAGTGTAGTAACACAGCTATTCTACTTTGATAATTTTCCCTTTGTGAGGAAATTGAATCATTCGAAACAACGATGAGACCACCATTGACATAGCGTAGGTCCAACTTCAAACAAGAAAAATGTTCTAATCAAGCTAAGCATCAACAACTTCAACTTCAATCACTATCAATTTTCCCTCTAGCTCGATGGGAGAATCGTTCAAGATCCCATATGGATGAAAACCTGTTCCATCAAAGTCTTTGAGAGTGGTAGGTAACCGATTGATGGTTGGAAAACCTAAATATTTCCAACAAGAAATCGACATAATGCACGTAGAAGCTCCTTCGTCAACAACTATACGAAATACTCATCTAGTATTAATAAAAACTGGAATTTGAAAAGCCAGATGATGAGGGAATCTCGGAGTATGACTTTCAAGATCAAATATAAATAGGTTAGAATCTTGTTATACAATGTTTTGTCACACTCCCAATCTCATATCCTAAGTGTCACACTTTGTGTCGTCAATGTCGCAAGTGTTGCAAAGTGACGAAGGATGTCAAAAACAATGTATTCACCATGAAACATGTTCAGAAGCATCTCTGAAGGAAGAAGAAGACTTGCCTTGTATAAATTTTGAAGAAATTTTCCAAAACCTTGTTTTGCAAGTCCAATGCTACTTTTAGCAGACAAACCTGTGCTAGTTACATTTTGTCTAACTAGTGACTAGCGCTGGAAGTGCCTTTTGATAGCAAAATCTGTATTGGCTCTCTTCAAGCACTTTTTCCTAAAATGGACGAGAATATTCTCCTACTAGAAGTCTCAATAACAATGAGTTGGTTTCATTTGAATGAGGATTAGACAAGACCTCCCATTCCTAGTTCTTGATCCTACTTTCATGGATCTTCCACTTGAAATGTGGAACCTCTCCCTCCTTTTATGGATCCTCAACTCCCTCTCCTTCCCCATAAATAAAACCCCTACCATCTACTTTTGGTTAGCTGATGGTTGGTTGTTGCTTGGTTGCCTTCCTAGTGATGAACTATGCCTAAATGTTGCCCATTTTACTAAGGAGAAAGGAGTGCTTGAAGGCCTTGGCTAGGACTTGAAAAGTCAACCAAAGGAGGCTTCCAACATCAAGGCTTAAGTGGTTGAATGCTTCCCTTAATTTCTATTAATAATACATTATGTGTTTACTTCATCACTACTCATTTAGTGTGATACTCCTTGAACCTTCACATAGTTTATGTTAGAATGAATTGTTCTATGTATGACTTTGTCAACTCTATTTGATCTTCCTTGCAGATATTCATCCACAACAACATAGAGAGGATTGAAATTGGAAACGACAAGATCGAGAAAGACATCAATGGATTTTAGCATCAGAGTGAGGTAGGTCATTTATCCTCCTTTGTAATTTATGATATAAACTAGGAAAGTTTTCACATATTTGTCTAGTTTGTTGCTAGATCCTCCCACAAGACTAGTGGGATCATTTCTATCCGCAAAAAGGACAGTCTAGAAAAAAAATGGCAACTCAACTAAGGAGCTTATAACCCTTCAAACTCCTATTTATGTTTGGTCTTTTTTATTAGTTTGACAAACCTCCTTGTGATCTGTGATTTCGGGTCATTTTGGGTGTGAATTACGAGTAGTACAATCTTTAGAGTGTCAAGTCTAGATCTCTCTTTGGACTTCTCCTCATTTTTCTAATTCTTTCTTGTTCGACACCCTTTTTATCTGAAATAGTCGCGCTGTCAGTGGTGATTTTTTTCATTACAGTCGCGTTGATGACCTTGTCAACATGGGTTTTGACCACAAAAGTAGTGTTGATCCACCTTATCAGCACAAATTTTTACCATAAAAATAGCGTTGATCGAAAAAATGAGATTTTTTTAGGGTTTTTATTAGAAATGTCTACTGTGCCTTGATATCTGAAGTGTGCTCATGCTCTGTGTGCATAGAATTTTCCATTATTTTTGTTGATTTCTTATTGGTTTGCAAAACCCCATCCCATTGTTTGAAGTAGTGAAAGTGAATTTTGGTTGAGTATTTAGTTATTGAGTCAATTGAGTTTATTGTTTGTTGCTTGTATGTGTGAAAGGAATATTGATTTGTTGTTGATTAAAGCACTATTAGTTCTTTTGAGAACCATAGAAGAAATCACATTTGCATTTTCTTAGCTTTCATCTCAAAGTTTGCATTTTGAATTGCATTAGATTACATTGCATTCAAATGTTATTTTTGGGATTATTATTGAGCAAAGATTACATTGCTTAGTGTTGAAAGCTGAAAAGTGAATTTTCATCCATTGAGAAGAAGAGTAAAAAAAATCATTTTACTTTTGATAGGTGCATTGGAATAGTGAAAGTGAAAATTCTAGTTAGGAAGCTTTGTTTGTTTCATACATGATTATTGCCTCAATGTTTGTGTTTTTCCCTACACTAGATATCTTTCATCGAAATGAAAGAATTATTTTTTCTCATATTAGTTACATCATATGTGTATTCACGTGATATCGATCTTTGAACCTTAAAACTGAAACTTAATCCAAGATCAACGTTAAAACTAACCTAAGGAGCATTTGGAACATCAAAGAAAACATTTAGAGGTCTAGGCTAGAGACGACTTATGGTGTTGTTAAATGTAGGAGCTATCATTATTTTCCAGCATTGTATCCCGAGGGTGAAATCTCATTCCAGGTACAGAAGTGTATAGGACCGTTCTCCAGTACTTTGGGGTATATCGAACGCGCTCCATGCATGGTAAGTATATGGGAATGCTCTCATCGAATAATTACACATTAGATAGAACTACTACGGACTGCACTCCTACGTACTGTCACGTATATTTTGGGAGTCCCCAATAGGTTGCTATCCATCCATAGGTAACCGAATTTACCACATTAGATGCCATGATACACCGAACACAACATTCAAGGAGATTGATTGTCATACGTTAAGTCCTTGGTTTGCCAAGGTGTATATTGCAATTCATGATTTCTTGGTAAATATTTATGCCTAGTTACCCCTTTTTTATTTATTTTTGTTAAGCTCTAAACTAACCACATTTTTGAATGGTTTGATGGCCTCCATCCAACCATGGTGGTATTAATGCCATGCAAAGATGGAAGAGTCTACCTCCAAGGTTGCGTAGCCAAACAGGTAAGCCCACATAGAGTGCAATTATTTTAGAGTAGCACAAATCAATCAAGGAGGCCTTGATTTTACACGTCCCATCCATTATTCGATGTTGTCCATGTGGAGTCACTGTAAGTTGTCCCCTATGCATTTTTTTAAGAATATCATAGAGTTGGCACATTCAAACATGATTTGGAAATAAATCAATCAATTTTACTTACAATACACCATTGATACATTAGTTGAATATCATAAATTCTCCAATGTAATGTGTCAAACCAATTTTCATCATACATTTTGGTTGATGTTTAGTTTCCACTAGGTCTTTGGTTTGAATCCCATGGGGAGGGTGAGGACAGGTTGATGATGGATGCCACTATTAAGTAACCCCAACCCAGGTTCAACCTAATTACCAAAAAAACAAAAAAAATATGTATTTCTTTTCTTTCTTTGAGCTACCTCCTCATATGCATACATAATAATGATAATACAATGATGTGTTGGTTCTTATGACATGCTTAGCTAATACTTATCTTATTAACATGTCTTTTGGTGAAGACAATATTTGTAGTTCTCTTCCAAAAACATAATAACATTTGATCTACAACAAACCATTATATAATGTAAAGATTGTCTTTACTTTGTTTTATGACATATTTTAATTTAAAACCATGCCCTATCATTCTTTTCTACTAACATAAAACAATATTTTATACAATTAAATTCACTAACCTATTCTTTAATACAAAATGGTTGTGGAAAATAACTCATACTTACTAGTTGTTGCTCTTTCTCTGATAGAGTTAGGCATCCAGCAAGATCCTTCACTCTTCTCTAATGGGTAGCGAGGTGTTTTAGAAAGGAAAGGAGGTTTTCCTACTGGAGGGGAAGTTACAGGCTGGTTGAGCTAATGATATTTTTTTCAAACACCCCAATGCACAAATACAAAAACCAAATTCTCCATTACTCCCATTAATACAGTCAAAATGTTTTTTCTATTTTATTATAAACCTTTCTCTTCTTGTAATATTGAATGGTACCTTTGCGTTGGGGGGTGGGGAGGTTTGATCTCAGTACCATAATCAAGCACATGCCAAGAAACCAAACATGAGCTACTTTTCCATGATAATCCCCACCACCTCACTTATGGTTACACAAACCTCCCACAAGAAATTTATATAGATACAACGGTTTCTGTGATTCATTCCCTCTGATCAGCTAGCCAAGCAAGTTGGAGAGAAATGGGCAATCTTGGACGAGAAAGCTTAAGAATATTTTCAAACAAGCAAGGATGCCACCTTCTTCGATCTCAAACCACTTATGAAGATCTTGAGTTGATGCCTTACCATCACTCTTGAGTTATTTCCCATCTAACATATCGTACAATATATGAAACCCCATACTCTGTAAATAAATATTCAATGGATTTAGTAGACAAGAGAGGCTCAAGGACATATAGCATTGATGCCCGCCTACTCGTAGTCTTACTCCATGCTTGGTGAATAAATGGATGGATGTGACACCATGACAGGCCCTAGCCCAAATGAAACAACTTGATATGCAGTATTAAGAACATTTTCAGAAAATAATAACCCAACAAAAATACTTTTGTAAATTTTAGAACACATCAGGGAAGATGGTTATGCAAAATTTGTAAACATCAAATACGCCGAAAATGCCCTGCGATGAGAATTTTTCCCATCAAATTCCAACCCTTCTCATATGACATAGAAATATTGAGAGATTTTTATTTTTATTTACTATTTATTTATTTATTTTATAGATTTTTTAGAATAAATTTATAAATAAAATTATTGACAGTTTTTGTTTGTAACTTCTATATAAATATTCTCATTACTTCATTTATTAATTTGCAAGAAATGTTGAATGGTTAATTACTCAAATTATCATAAAGAAAATAGTAAAAATTGAGGTTTATGGTTATGGAAGTGAAGCTCATGACTATGGAAGCTGATAATGAGATAGGAGAAAACGGTGATGGTGTAAAGTGCCCATGTTAGATCAATTCACTGCCACTCGACTCCAAAGTGTTGCTCTTCCATTTTAAGCACTATGAAAAAAACAACTAGAAGAAACTCTAATTAGAATGATGCCAACACAATATGAAAGGGAGAGGAAAAGTGATGAAGATGTGGAGTTGAAGAGACAAGAACATTTGGCTTCTAATTTATCTCAACAAGGCTACTGCTACCTATAAACCCAAGCACACCAATAGAGAGGTGCTAAATAAAATTATTTTGATGAAATTGTAAATGAGAAGAGAACTAGACTTTATTGTAATTTTGGTCTTGCTAAGGAGTAAAGAATGAGTGAATAATGGCATGCCCAACTTAATTTTATCATGCAAATTTTATTAGTGTTTAAATTACCTGAAAATATTGACTAATAATTATCAAGAAATATTAGGATATACCTACATTTGTGAACTGTAAATTTATTTACTGATATAAATTTCATTGTTGTTATTATTCAACTCCCAACTTGTCTTCTCAAATTTAATTTTTGGATAGGAAATGGTCTCCTTCCATTATTCCAAATTAAATATCCATATCTTATCCCCAAAATTTCCTCTCAAATTTACTTGGGAGAAGATATGGTCTTCCCCAATTAAATTCCAAATTAAATATCCATAACTTATCCCCAAAATGTCATCTCAAATTTACTTGGGAGAAGATATGGTCTTCCCCAATTAATTTCCAAATTAAATATCTATATCTTATCCCCAAAATGTCCTCTCAAATTTACTTGGAAGAAGATATGGTAAAAAAAGTCAAATGAAAGGATGAAGGGGTAGTTATGACATTAATGATAGGTGGTTGAGGTGGATGGGAGGAAGAGGCATAAAAGAGGAAGGATGATAAGAGGAGGAGGAGCGATTCTTTGTCTTGGTTTTAGTTTTGGTTGTGGTTTTGGAAGATTTTGTTTTAGGAGGAAGGTGGAGAAAAGAGAAAGGAGAGAAGGAGAGTGTTTGTTTAACTTGGACACACTACATCTAGTTGGACTTGGGCTCGGAGAGCTAGGGAACCTGTGGAGGTTCCCTGGGATAGGAAATACTTCCTAGTTGGCTGGGAGGAAGGTGGAAAAAAGAGAAGGGAGAGAAGGAGAGTGTTTGGTTAACTTAGACACACTACATCTAATTGGACTTTGGCTCGGAGGGCTAGAGAACCCGTGAAGTTTCTCTGGTCTAAGAAATACTTCGTAGTTGGCTGAGAGGAAAATCCAGTCAGGTAGTCAAGAGGATCATCCCAACAGTGTCAAGAGCTCAGGAGCATCTCAACTAAGCTATTGGAACATGTATTCCTCTGTTTATTGATTACTTATGTAAACGATTGAAATGAAATTATTAATTATTTAAATCGTGGTAAATAAACTTTAATGGTATATTATCATCAAATAAATGTTTTGATATAAATAAGTTATTTCCCATCTTATTATGTTTAAATTTAGAAAAAAAAAAATAGTTAGAGGATCCTAAGAGGGAGCCTCACACGTCATATCAGAGCCCAGATTCAAAATTTGGACCAAAGACCCACTAGACCCTAATCTCCACTAAAAGATTTTATAACCCTCATAATTACTTGAAAGCATTTTTATTATAAAAATTATGTGGAACTGATTTCATTTAAGACTAATTTAATGATTTTTTCTCCATTTTACCGGCAATTTAGAACTTCTTTTATCACTGTCCTATGTATCCTTAACTACATCACTCTTGATCTTAACAACTCGCTGCCACAAAATGTTGAGATATCCTTTGCATGGGCCTTTGCTTCTTGCTTCTCTATGCTAAGCGTTGCACTTTCCCAATCTTCCACTTGATCCATTTGACTTTGCTTGAATCTTCCCTATCAAAGGTGTAGTCCTTCATTTTCTCACATGGCACATCCTAAGAATTAGAAGTTGAGTGTCCCTGTCACTCATAAAGTCTCGGTAGATATAACGAATATTGTCATAGGCAGACACCATCTTATACTCCCTCGAGCATTCCTTGAGGTGCAGGCATGCCTTCACAATATCAATTCAGTCATTGAACATTGGATCCGATATCAGAAAAATATCTGTAATAGTCTCCAATTTTAAACCAAGATCCCATGATTCATGCTATGATACAACGTAGCTTAAACACCCACACAAAAAAAAAATCCATATGTGGAATACAAAGCCCTGTTATTTGCTAAACCCATCTGAAGTGCAAAATTTAACACCCACAAGAATCTGTATGTGGGATACAAATCCCTGTTATTTGCTATACAATTTCTATATGTATGAAGATTTGTAGGTGGGTTCTCATAAACAATCATTTATTTTGTTTGTATTTTACTATATACAACGAGATTGAAATCCTGAGTTATTATTATATTGAAAGCAGAGCAGAAACTTTACAAGACTTTGCCTGATAAAGAATAAGATTCCCATGCTATAGCAAGGGAATTTCTTGGTTTGTTTATCTGTTGTATGCATGATATTTCATACATATTTATATGCATTATCACCTGCAAAATACAAAAATATTCCTTACTAGCTCATGAAAAACAATAGTTATCAATTCTGCAAAATCCAGGAGAAATCCATAAATTATGAATGCCATTTACTAAATTTAAGGTGATCATCTGTAGTAGATGAGATATCCTTTTTTCTTTCATTGACTCTAACATCCATCCTTCTATAAAAGTACCAAGCACCTACGTATGCACATATTCCATTGTCATTGGGTATAAAATACTGCGTTGCTGCCCAAAATCAGTCTCATTCATCTCAAGGAAGAGATACTAAGGTTAACTGCATCTGTAAGGAGATTTTAGGGTTGTGATCTCTATCATTTCACTTCAATGGAAGGCAAGTACCCACATCTTCAAAGCTCAGCAACACCACCTATTTCTCATGGACCATCAAGCTTGATGCATAATGTGCTCTTCCAACAACAGCAGCCACAGATGCCTCTGCAACATCATCAGCAGCTGGTTTTAGAGCATGTATTTGATCTTTCTTGTAATGTTCTTTTCAATGCATTCATTGGTATTGTTTAAGTAATTCCTAGCTTAGAGAACGCGATACAAGGAACATATTCTCAGAAGTTTGGCAGCCCATATGCATATTTATTCCCTCAAAATATGACATTTGTCTAGATTTAGGCCCCTGTGTAGTGTTGTTATGCCTTGTTCTTGGTATTGTGTTTTGTAAAGTCTTCGACTCAGCTGCATTACTATAGTTTTACGTAGATTTTGACCCAGAAATGTTGTCTTTCTGCCTAGATGGTGTATCCGTTAGAGTAAATTTATGCGAACATTCAGACCCCTTTTCCTCCTTGCAAAGCCAAGTAGAGCACTTTCTTCACAGTTTCAACTGAGTCATGCTGAACAAGATCAATTAAAGGCCTCCCTATAACTTCATCAGCCAACAATCCTATGAGTTCAGCTGCTTTAGTATTCCATCCATTTATGATTCCATTAGAATCGATTGCCAAATTGGCACAGTCGCAATTTCAATTAACCTTACCATCTCATTTGTCACTGCACTTAGTTCATCTATTCCTTGAAGCCTCAAGTCATTTAGTTGTGAATGTATCATGGTTTTCTTGTCACTCTCATCAATATCTTGAAAGGAATCCCTCAAAATCAGCTGCAACGAATGGATGACATCCATCTCAACATCCTCCTAAGGAAGTCTTCACCTTTTAAACTTCTAGGAATGATTTGAATGATGACTGAGGGTGCATTCTCCTGCCATCCTCTTTATCATTGAGATCATGTTAAGAACCTCCCCATTTTATTTCTTTCGTTGTGTGAGACTTGAAACAAAATAAGAAGTCTTTGGAGGTAATTCTGACTGCGGTTATTCCACAAACTACATCACCTAGTGACACAACTCCTAGATAACCTGCTTCTGCAAGACTGTCAGTACTCAAACCAGTGGAATCTCTGTGATGCTCGAGGATCCAATATGAAATATCCAATATTTGAACCTTAGTAGGAGTGGTCCCCAAAAGCCAAAGGCGTTTCCCATATAATAAAGCAACCCCATCACATTTGCAAGGTCCATAATGTTGGGAGTCTGAAACATGATCCCAACAGGTGCGTCAAGAAGAAGCATATCACAGAGCACAGGTTGGACATGTAAGATATGTTTCTCCCTCAACTAAGCGGCTAATTCAACCTCTTTGTTTAGTTGAATGCCAAAAACTTGCATAAGAAATCTACAAGCATACCTCAAAGGGAAAGGGATAACCCTTGGACTTGTGTGATGGCAAACTACAAGGCCCCAAAGCTTCCTTCCTTTCTACGGTTGTTGACGCCCACTGCCTTCACTGTCATCTCCATTCTCATTTATCATCACTGACATCACCAGAGATGCAATAGAACCCATGTTGGCCAAGAACTGCACATGGCAGCCATGAGGTGCCCGCAATGTGGATCCACACAAGCTCAAAGGCTGACACAACTATTTGTCTTGTATTCCATGGCACTAACGACTTTCGTAGGTGTTTCATCGAGTTCAATCTCACCTCAGAAAACTGAGAACTCTGAGCTTTGTTCATGTGCACAGAGATGCCAACAGAGTGGCAGACAAACTAGCCAATGAAGGAGTGATCTACACAAGAGAAAGCAAGTGCTTCTTGTGGGAGTTTATTCAGACACGACAGCTACGTGAGGACTGCAACACTCTGGCGCGCGAAGATAAGGAGCATTACCAACACTCCAAGGGGAAATAGCCAGCATAAATCTAAGATGTCGAAAGTTTAGGGCTCAACTAACAGGAAGCCTAAGTTTAGGATCTTGCAAAGGAATGGAAGGCAGAGGAGTAAGAGCGTGAAACCAGAAAGTGGCTCTAAAGCTTCACTCTAGAAAAGAGTGGTTTTACAGCAGTTACCATGTTGTTCTGATATAGATCCTTCAATGTATTCCACATTGAAAATGGAGTCTTCTTCCCATAGAGACTCGAGACAATATGGTCTCAAACTCCGTCGAGAAGAATCCTCCTCTCTCTCACCACACATTTCTTCCACTCCGCCAATTCTTGGGCATTAGCTGCCGCTGGCTTGGGGACTTCTTGATCAATGAAGTCCTTCAAACCATTTTCCTCTAATACCGCTTCCATGCCTTTATTTATTGCATTTTTCAATTTAGGTCTTTTCTTTAACGAATACAATTTATTAATGATAATAATTTTAAATTTATTCATTAATTATTTATCAATTTTTTCCTTATTTTAAATATATTTACTATAAATAAGACTCCTCAAAACTATTTGTTATATTCTTGCCACTAGTGAACATATCTCTACTTCTATTTACTTGATGCCATGATAGTTCCTCATCTTGTCCTAAAGATGAATCACACTAGTTGATTCGAAACACATCGACTATATTTTCTCCAACGTTATTATCACCGAAATAATTTTTTCAATCTAGTTATGGATCACAGAAACCTAAGTTTAGAAAAGACTTGGGATTGCTATTGGACTAGTGGATGCTAATAATTGAATCTATTTTATTTATTTTTTTACGTTGTTTTGATGTTTCATTGGGTAATCTATTTCCATTTTGGTTAGATTTTCTTTAATTTTTTTTAAGATTTTATTTTTATATATTATATTTATTTTTAATTAATATATAAATAAATATTTTTGGTTATTATTATTATTATTTTTTATTGATTTATTATTATTGTTATTTATAATTGTTATTATTATTTCTTATTAATACGGGGCATTACAATTATAAGTAAAACTAGAGAATTAGATAGTAAAATTATTAATGTGTAGGAATTTTATTGTTTGATTTTATATTTCCAAAATGTTTTTAATGGTGGAATTTAAGATTATATATTAATGAATGAGAATTTTAGTGTTTGGTATTTTATATAAAAGAAATTAATTCTTTTTGTGAAATATAATATATTTTAAATAACTTTATAAACCATAGAAAATTAATTTTTAGTATCAAAATACAAATTATTTTAAATGATTATAAATTTTATCAACAATGTTTTTCTTAGCTACACAAATATTTTCATTATATGATAAAAAATATTACATTGTTAATTTGTGTTTACTAGTCTACCACTAACCATTCCAAAATTTCTAACGCAATCGTTCCATTTTAATAGTCTAATAAAGTCTAGAGATGGACTATAAGACTTTAATTTATAGCTAACATAGAAAGGGCTATAATGGTCCCATCGAATATAAACAAAATTTGATCATATAAGCATTTGGCTAGAAGGAGAATCTACCTCTATAGTTTCAAGGGCCTTTGCGTTCTCCTCAGAACTAGAGAGATTCATGTTAGCTAGTTTATTTGTCATTAGAGAGACCTTGGAGTTCAAGTTCTTGAGTTGGAGTTGCAACTCTTCAAGGACTTATTGTCGTGTTTCTAATTATTTTACTAATATCTTTCACATAATTGTTTTTATTTGCTAGCACAAATCAATAGTTTGATGGTATCTAGTTTGCCTAGTGTGGTTGTTCCCTATATCAGGGATTCAACAACCCAAACTTTCATCTACTTCTATAGGGGACAAGATATGACTTTCTTCATGAGCTTCATGCTCGGTATTGTGAAATTCTTTGCGAATTGAGGGGGTAATGTTCCCCCAAAAAAATTCAATAGATCTTTTAGAAATCCCTTAAGTTCTAGTCCTAAGTAGTTGTATAGAATTTTGATGCCCCTTGCGACTAGAGGAAGATGAGGTTTTTTTCCTATTTGACATGGGTGATGAAAAACAAGAGGGGATTGCTTTATGACATTGTCAAGGTATAGAGAGGCAAGGGGGATTGCAAGGAAGCTCTCAAGTAGACACTGCAATATGGGGATTGGGGAAATGGAGAGACAACAACCTACAAAGAGATAGAAGCGTTCACCATCAAATTGACACAAAGGAAAACTAGACGGAGAGGATAAGGTTCGAAGAGGATTAAGGCAAAACTAAAGAGTTCACAAGATGGGAAGAAAGAAGATAGATCAGGTAAGTGTAAGATAATATGTGACCAAGACAAAAATGGGCCACCATTCACCAAACATAGCAATGCTAAACCAAACACATAGAAGTAATCGAACTATAGAAACCCCAATACCTCACAAGTATAAAGCAAGAAGATACATGAAACAAAAACAAAAGAAGGCACCAATTCTAGAGTAAATCCACATACCATAGAGCAATTATGAATACAATCATTCAACTTGTTCCTTGGAGCCACCACCATTTTTGAAGGGTCACCTAGAACCACCAAAGTGCACTTATGCATGGGTGTGAGAGGAAACAACATGATCTTTGCCATGAACTAGACCAATTGTGAAGAAAACCCAAGCTTGTGCATGCACATGAAGGCCTTTCTTATGCCAAGTGTATTAAATTTGTTGGTTAATTGGTGGCATGCCAAATTCTAGTTCACATGGGATTTTATGTGTGTTCACCCACCAAGAGGGATCAACAATGAAATTATCGATCTTCATGATAAAAGTAACAAGTTGTGGATATTACTATTTTAAAATTTTGTTATTATTTGTAAGAAGGAAATGCTTAAAAATGCAAAGAAAGAGAAGAGGGGTCATGCAAGCCCTGCACTCTTTGACCTCTCGCATTGGCTCCCCTCTGCATTTTCCTCAATTTGTTATTTTTCAATAAAAATAATGATTAGTTATTGTGGATCACAATTTCTTTATAAACATATTTTTTAAGTTTAAATTATTTCTTTATTGAATATAAATTTGATAAACATATTTTTAATTTAAAAATATTTCTTTGTTAAATAAAAAATTGTCTATATATGGGGATGAATTCACTATACCATAAACATAAAAATATACTTGTTTTAATCATGTGAATATAAGAATATACCGACTTGCTTCATGCAAAAATTACATAAGTTAATGAGTAACAACAGTATTAGCGAATCAAACTACGGATCCAGATTGCTTGTACATTGTATCAGACTCTTTTATAATCATATGTGAGTATAGCTCAGGTCAAAGTCGCGTCTTATGTTATGATCAAGATCCAGTCTTAAAGATGGTTCATTCTTTTACAGGTCTGAAACAGAGTTCTGAAGCATGCCGTGTAATCACATCACATTAACCGTCTCTTCAAATGCTGTTACATTTTATGCAAAACTAGTATATTTTTCATTCAAAACAACTTCAATTCATTTTATCGCCTCAAACATGTCAACCAAATTATCATAGTCTGGTAACTTTGGATGAACGTTAATCACCCTTTGTTTCCCTCTCCCTTGATTACTCCAATTTTGTGGAGGACAAAATTCTGTGTTACAAGTACGTTATGCTTTGGATGAACGTTAATCACCCTTTGTTTCCCTCTCCCTTGATTGCTCCAATTTTGTGGAGGACAAAATTCTGTGTTACAAGTACGTTAATGCTTTTCATTTCTAGGAGCTGGGGTTTTATCTGGGTGCAGTAAACTAAAAAAATCTACAGAATTAGCATTTTCATTGACCAGGCCTTTCAGAGAACATTATTTCCCTCTGTGTATTATCCCATATGTAGGGGTCACAGTGGAAATGGAAAAAGGGTTCCCTGAATTCCAGCAACTATTGAACTTGTTTGGTATGTGTGCCCACAGACTAAACTAGCTCCCATTGCTTGTCGTTGAACGTCTGAATATGTGATTGAATCCACATTCCGTGGCCATAAATAAAATAACTTATGACAAAAAGAATGGAATGGTCCCAAACCGATATCCTCTCTTAGCAGCATACCCATGACAGCTCGCTGACCAAGCTGATGGAAAACAGATGAACACTGAGATAATAGTTGTCTCGGCTACTACAATTTGGACAGAAGAAACTAGATAATGAAGTAGTTGCAGATGTCTAAATAAAAAAAGATGCACTGTAACTAAGACATGCCGTGACAATCATTACAAATTCTGTGTCCTATAATGGGAGCAAGTACTCGATACATATGGAGTCTCAGCAAGTACTCGATACATATGGAGCCTGGGCATTCAATCAATGAAGCAAAATATTTCACAAGGCCTAAACAGTCAAATACATAACTAAAAGGAGGACATTCCAAAGCAAACTACAAAATTGTAAACAAACTCAGTTCAATACTTCAAACCAGGTTAGTCCACTTAAGTACAATTCACTATTGAAATTCACAAGGTACACTCCATCAAAGGCAATGACAAGCCACTAACCATTTCATCAAACCAATTCCAAATTATTACCGTGAAGAATATCGTTGAAATTTTTCTTGGGGTCACTTCATTAGTTGCAAGTTGCAACACACTAACTGCTAAAGCCAATTCCATTTTAGATTGATGAACTGGTGTATCTAATCAGGATCTGCAATCCACTAAACCCTAACCAAATGTGTTTTCAGAGAAACACCTGGTATGCTAATGGGAATTCGACCACTCAGATCACTTCATTAAGCTGAATTGCCAAATCTGTTTCAGATAGCTTGCTAGTGCACTATTACCGAAGTCACCCTAAACCCTAACCAAATGTGTTTTCAGAGAAACACCTGGTATGCTAATGGGAATTCGGCCACTTAGATCACTTCATTAAGCTGAATTGCCAAATCTGTTTCAGATAGCTTGCTAGTGCACTATTACCGAAGTCACCCCTACAGTTCATCCATTGATAGTCTACTGCTACAACGATATCTTTACTGCAGAATATGTCAGCTTCGTGCCAAAAAAAAAATTTAAGACCTCATTCAATGGTCTACTACCCTCTTGGGGTGTGCCTAGTCCCTCCATGAGGGTGGTAAATGTAGTCATGTAGTTATGAGGCCTCTTGGACTACTATCTTTCATCACTTTAGATAAATTATTAAAACACCAACATTGCAAAGTCTATCCATCAATGTGATGTATGTAACATCATCAAGGCTCGAGGCATACTCTGGAATCTCATAAAAGATCTGTTAAATTTTGTCTTGCCCGTCATGCTTACAGAGTCCATCTATTGCCCGTGATGCTTACAGAATCCATCTATTAATGTTGTAAAGCGAACTAGGTCAGGCATGCAACCTTTCTCCAACATCTCTACAAGGAGCTCCCTGGCCTTTTCTAGATTAGCCACCTTGCAAAACCCCTCTATAACTGTATTATATGTCATATCATTAGGTTCATCACCTATTTCAGCCATAACATCTAACAATTGGAGAGCTTCTTGAAGCTTCCCTTCTTTGCAAAGACCAGCAATAAGAACAGTGTATGTGATAACACTCGGATTGTTCCCCTTATGCCCTTCCTTGACGAGGCCAGCGATAAATGCATTGTATGTGACAATATTAGGCAATATGCTTTTGTTGTGCATTCCATAGAAGAACTTCCTAGCCTCCTCCAACTTGCCTCCCTTACAGAAACCATAGATAAGTACACTGTATGTGACAGCATTTGGGCAGATGTCTCTATCGGACATTTCATAGAAGAGCTTCATAGCCTCCTCCAACTTGCCTCCCTTACAGAAACCATCGATAAGCGCACTGTATGTGACAGCATTTGGGCAGATGTCTCTGTCGGACATTTCATAGAAGAGATTCATAGCCTCCTCCAACTTGCCTTCCTTACAGAAACCATAAATAAGCACACTGTATGTGACAACATCAGGGCATATGTTTCTGTCTGACATTTCATAGAAGAGCTTCATAGCCTCCTCCAACTTGCCTCCCTTACAGAAACCATCGATAAGTGCACTGTATGTGACAGCATTTGGGCAGATGTCTCTGTCGGACATTTCATAGAAGAGATTCGTAGCCTCCTCCAACTTGGCTCCCTTACAGAAGCCGTCAATAATCACATTGTATGTGACAACATTGGGGTATATGTTTCTGTCGGGCATTTCATAGAAGAGCTTCATAGCCTCCTCCAACTTGCTTTTCTTACAGAAACTATCAATTAAAGCAGTAAATGTAATAACATCGGGGTTATGCCCTTCTTTTAACATCAGATACAGTAGTTGATTGGCCTCTTTGAGCTTACCTTCTTTGCAGAAACCATCAATTAAAGCAGTAAATATAATAGTGTCAAGCTCATGACCTTGTTGTAGCATAACAGCTATCAATCCAAAAGCCTCGTGAGTTTTCCCTCTCTTGCAGAGCCCATGTATTAGGCTGCTATATGTAAAAAGATTAGGAAGCTGTCGTTTGTTCACCATTTGATTGAACAGTTTGACAGCATCCTCCGTCCTGCCCGTCCTGCAAAGCCCTTTGATGAGGGTACTGAATATTACGACATTTGGAATATAGCCATGTGCTTCCATTCCTTCAAACATTTTGAAAGCATAATCCATTCTACCTGTTTCACGGTGACAGTTGATAACAATGCTCAGAGAAATGAGATTTGGAATAATGTCTGCTTCAACCATAAGTCTGTAAACACACAATGCTGATTGATGTCGGTTCCGTCGGACTAGGCTACTTAACAAAAGATTGCAGGTGGTGATGGTGGGATTAGATTTAGCTGAAAGCAGATGGCTGAAGGTCTCCACTGCCTCCGTAAGCCTGTTGGTCTGGCAGAGTGTTTTAATGTGCGAGTCGCCACTGGTATCCAAGTTGTGGAAGGAGCGTTGAGAATTCTTCCTGCCCCATATGCAAAGCATAGACCTCCTCGCAGGCGCCATCATCGCCATTGGGTTAAGGTAAGCAGATGAGATTGAAATTGCTTGCCGTGTGACCTGCTCTGGAAGCCCTAAAGCCTGTGGAAATAGACCAACCCAAAGGAGCATTCATACATCAATTTTGTGCAAATACATCAATTATCGCCTCAAACATGTCAACCAAATTATCATAATCTGGTAACCTTGGATGAACGTTAATCACTCTTTGTTGCCCTCTCCCTTGATTACTCCAATTTTATGGAGGAAAAAATTGTGCGTTACAAGTAGGTTAATGCTTTTCATTTCTAGGAGCTGGGGTTTTATCTGGGTGCAGTAAATTGAAAATTTCTACAGAACTAGCATTTTCATTGACCAGGCCTTTCAGAGAACATTATTTGCCTCTGTGTACTATCCCATATGTAGGGGTCACAGTGGAAATGGAAAAAGGGTTCCCTGAATTCCAGCAACTATTGCACTTGTTTGGTATGTATGCCCATAGACTAAACTAGCTCCCATTGCTTGTCGTTGAACGTCTGAAAATGTGATTGAATCCACATTCCGTGGCCATAAATAAAATAACTTATGACAAAAAGAATGGAATGGTCCCAAACCGATATCCTCTCTTAGCAACATGCCCATGACAGCTCGCTGACCAAGCTGATGGAAAACAGATGAACACTGAGATAATAGTTGTCTCGGCTACTACAATTTGGACAGAAGAAACTAGACAGTGAAGTAGTTGTAGATGTCTAAATAAAAAAAATGCACTGTAACTAAGATATGCCGTGACAATCATTACAAATTGTGTCCTATAATGGGAGCAAGTACTCAATACATATTGAGTCTCAGCATGTACTAGATAGATATGGAGCCTGGACATTCAATCAATGAAGCAAAATATTTCACAAGGCCTAAACAGTCAAATACATAACAAAAAGGACATTCCAAACCAAACTACAAAATTGTAAACAAACTCAGTTCAATACTTCAAACCAGGGTAGTCCATTTAGGTACAGTTCACTATTGAAATTCACAAAGTACACTCTATCAAAGGCAATGACAAGCCACTAACCATTTCATCAAACCAATTCCAAATTATTTCCGTGAAGAATATCGTTGAAATTTTTCTTGGGGTCACTTCATTAGTTGCAAGTTGCGACACACTAACTACTAAAGCCAAATCCATTTTAGATTGATGAACTGGCGTATCTAATCAGGATCTGCAATCCACTAAACCCTAACCAAATGTGTTTTCAGAGAAACACCTGGTATGCTAATAGGAATTCGACCACTCAGATCACTTCATTAAGCTGAATTGCCAAATCTGTTTCAAATAGCTTGCTAGTGCACTATTACCGAAGTCACCCCTACAGTTCATCCATTGATAGTCTGCTGCTACAGCGATATCTTTACTGCAGAATATGTCAGCTTCATGACAAACTTTTTTTAAGACATCATGCAATGGTCTATTGCCCTCTTGTGGTGTGCCTGGTCCCTCCATGAGGTTGGTAAATGTAGTCATGTAGTTATGAGGCCTCTTGGACTGCTATCTTTCATCACTTTAGATAACTTATTAAAATTACCAACATTGCAAAGTCCATCCATCAATGTGTTGTATGTAACATCATCAAGGCTGAGGCATACTCTGGAATCTCATAAAAGATCTGTTAAACTTTCTCTTGCCCATGATGCTTACAGAGTCCATCTATTAATGTTGTAAAGCGAACTAGGTCAGGCATGCAACCTTTCTCCAACATCTCTGCAAGGAGCTCCCTGGCTTTTTCTAGATTACCCACTTTGCAAAACCCCTCTATAAGTGTATTATATGTGATATCATTAGGTTGATCACCTATTTCAGCCATAACATCTAACAATTGGAGAGCTTCTTGAAACTTCCCTTCTTTGCAAAGACCAGCAATAAGAACATTATATGTGATAACAGACGGATTGTTCTCCTTATCTAGCATCTCATGAAGTACTTTGGTGGCCTCCTTCCACTGCCCTTCCTTGATGAGGCCAGCGATAAATGCAGTGTATGTGACAACATCAGGCAATATGTTTTTGTTGTGCATTCCATAAAAGAACTTCCTAGCCTCCTCCAACTTGCCTCCCTTACAGAAACCATCGATAAGCGCAGTGTATGTGACAGCATTTGGGCAGATGTCTCTGTCGGACATTTCATAGAAGAGATTCGTAGCCTCCTTCAACTTGGCTCCCTTACAGAAGCCGTCAATAATCACATTGTATGTGACAACATCGGGGTATATGTTTCTGTCGGGCATTCCATAAAAGAACTTCCTAGCCTCCTCCAACTTGCCTTCCTTACAGAAACCATCAATAAGCACATTGTATGTGACAACATCAGGGCATATGTTTCTGTCTGACATTTCATAGAAGAGCTTCATAGCCTCCTCCAACTTGCCTCCCTTACAGAAACCATCGATAAGCGCACTATATGTGACAGCATCTGGGCAGATGTCTCTGTCGGACATTTCATAGAAGAGATTCGTAGCCTCCTCCAACTTGCCTTCCTTACAGAAACCATCGATAAGAGCACTGTATGTGACAGCATTTGGGTAGATGTCTCTGTCGGACATTTCATAGAAGAGCTTCATAGCCTCCTCCAACTTGCCTCCCTTACAGAAACCATCGATAAGCGCATCGTATGTGACAGCATTTGGGCAGATGTCTCTGTCGGACATTTCATAGAAGAGATTCGTAGCCTCCTCCAACTTGCCTCCCTTACAGAAGCCGTCAATAATCACATTGTATGTGACAACATTGGGGTATATGTTTCTGTCGGGCATTCCATAAAAGAACTTCATAGCCTCCTCCAACTTGCCTCCCTTACAGAAACCATCGATAAGCGCACTGTATGTGACAACATTAGGGCATATGTTTCTGTCTGACATTTCATAGAAGAGCTTCATAGCCTCCTCCAACTTGCCTCCCTTACAGAAACCATCGATAAGCGCATTGTATGTGACAGCATCTGGGCAGATGTCTCTGTCGGACATTTCATAGAAGAGATTCGTAGCCTCCTCCAACTTGCCTTCCTTACAGAAACCATCGATAAGCGCACTGTATGTGACAGCATTTGGGTAGATGTCTCTGTCGGACATTTCATAGAAGAGATTCGTAGCCTCCTCCAACTTGCCTCCTTTAAGAAAACCATCAATTAAAGCATTAAATGTAATAACATTTGGGTTATGACCTTCTTTTAACATCAGATACAGTAGTTGATTGGCGTCTTTGAGCTTACCTTCTTTGCAGAAACCATCAATTAAAGTATTAAATGTAATAGTGTCAGGCTCATGACCCTGTTGCAGCATAACAGCTATCAATCCAAAAGCCTCGTGAGTTTTCCCTCTCTTGCAGAGCACATGTATTAGGGTGCTATATGTAAAAAGATCAGGAAGCTGTCGTTTGTTCACCATTTGATTGAACAGTTTGACAGCATCCTCCATCCTGCCCGTCCTGCAAAGCCCTTTGATGAGGGTATTGAATATTACGACATTTGGAATATAGCCATGTGCTTCCATTCCTTCAAACACTTTGAAAGCATAATCCATTCTACCTGTTTCACAGTGACAGTTGATAACGATGCTCAGAGAAATGAGATTTGGAATAATGTCTGCTTCAACCATAAGTCTGTAAACACGCAATGCTGATTGATGTCGGTTCCGTCGCACTAGGCTACTTAACAAAAGATTGCAGGTGGTGATGGTGGGATTAGATTTAGCTGAAAGCAGATGGATGAAGGTCTCCACTGCCTCCGTAAGCCTGTTGGTCTGGCAGAGTGTTTTAATGTGCGAGTCGCCACTGGTATTCAATGTGTGGAAGGATCGTTGAGAATTCTTCCTGCCCCATATGCAAAGCATAGACCTCCTCGCAGGCGCCATCATCGCCATTGTGTTGCTTGTGTTGAGGTAAGCAGAGGAGATTGAAATTGCTTGCTCTGCAAGCCCTAAAGCCTGTGTAAATAGACCAACCCAAATGAGCATTGATACATCAATCCTGTGCAAATACATCAATTAATTAATCCATCAATCCATGAAGATATTTAGCCCTTCAATATGGAAGTCGTAGCCATAGTTTATTTTAGAAATAATTTTACATTTAATATTGGAATAGTTTATAGGGAAGAAATGAGGGGAAATAAACCAAAGATATTTATGTTACTACGATAAGTTGGTAGTAAAATCTGATTTATATTATATATCATTTTCTATTTATATTATTTTAGTGTTTATATATATATATCATTTTCGATTTTTTTAAGAATAAAGTTACAAAGAAAATTATTAATTTTTTTGGTTGTTAAAAAGAATATTATTATTATTATTATTATTAATATTTTATTCACTTATCTACAATAAACATATTGAATGTTAATAGTTTAAATCAATGTAATCACTTAGTAAAATAAAAAACTTTGGGCTATATAAGTGAAGCTTATGGCTATGGAGGTTGATGGTGATGCAAGAGGATATAGTTGATAGTGGAAAGGGCCTCATGCTAAATCAAAGCATTGGTAAATCAATTAATTACCACTTAGCTCTAAAGTGCTCATATTCCAATTTAAGCACTAATAAAAAGACAACTAGAAGGAACTATAAGAATAATCTTGCCAACAAAAGACAAAAGGGAGAGGAAGAGAGATGCATATAGGGAGTTGAAGAGACAAGGATGATTGACCTCTAGTTTATCTCAACAAGGCCAACGCTACCTATAAGCCCAAGCACACCAATTGAGAGTAGCTAAATACAATTATTTTGATGTAATTGTAAATGATATAAATAACTAGTCTTGTAATTTTGTAATTCAGGTATGTAGATTTTCACATTTCAAAATCATATTTCTTATTGATTTTGGAGTAAAAACAGTGTGACCAAAACTTTGATATGTCCAAAATTTGGTCACAGATTTTACTCCGAAAACAATAAGCAATATAATTTTGTTATTGCTAAGGGGTTGTGGAATTATGTTTTTTTTTACTATTTATTTCAATGTTGACGGCAATTCATTCCAACACCAACAAATTTAATACCCAGTCAATCCTCTACATTCTTATGTTTGAATGGATTGAATGATTGGTTTATATTCACAATGATATTTGTGAAAACCCATTCATTTGCCTCAATTTTTGTAATTTAAAAATATGACCCATTCATTTGCCTCAATTTTTGTAATTTAAAAATGTGACCCATTCATTTGCCTCAATTTTTGTAATTTAAAAATGTGACTGTAATGCCAGCATGGACACAAGAGCCATGGTTGGTTGATATAATGTGCTTTAAAACATTTAAATTTGATTTCTCTATGAAAGAGGGGATGATTGTAATGTCCTCAATTAAATTAATTTTTCTTAGATGAATTTCTTTTTTTGTAATTGGGTGTTGGGAAATATTTTGGCATGTACACTTAGGAAAAGTGGGTGGAGGGAGTCCCCACTTAATTTTCGGAGAGATGGAGGACACCAACATTAGAGAAAATGAAAGATTAAATTGGTAATGGGATGTGGGACCGCCCAAAAAGGGGAATTCAAACCCCTTAGGAAAAACAAGCTAGGGTGAAAGAAGTCGAATGGGTGGGACCCAAAAGGAGAGAAAGGGGGCAACCAAGATAAATAGGAGGCAGAGGAACCATTTTGAGGGGCTTTTGAAAAAATGAATTTCTGATTTAGATTACTTTTGAGTTGCTTAGCCAAGACTACCAATGCTGCTTAGAACAAAGAGATCTTTGACAGGAAATCTCAGCTCTTTTTTCGGTGGACTTAGAGTGCCACCCTAGGGGAGAATTTCATATTTTATTGGAGAGGATATTGTTGGAGTTTGTGGTTCATTTTCATCCAAGCTCATCCAGTTCTAATCTCTAGGAGGTCACAGGGCCAGAAGTTTGCACCACTGATTTGAGGAGTTTAAGAGGACGCAGGGTGAGAAGTTTGTACCACTAGTTTGAGGAGTTTCTACGGGAGTTTCAACTAAAGAAATTATGAGAAAAATCTCCTAAGGGTGGATGAGAATTTGTGGTACTTTGCAGAGGTGGAGTTTACATTTATAGAGAGAAATCAAATTCGTCCTGTAGGGCCTGTGCAATAATTTTCTGGGAAAATTTTGTGGGCCAAATTTGCAATGAGGAGGAGATAGTGGAGCTGGGGTTTTAGGCCTAAATTTCCAAGGAAATATTTCTGAATTTGTCCTAGCCATTTGGAGGGAGGAAATAAGGGTAAATTAGCAATTAATCTTTAAGAGGGGGATGCAAAACCAGTGGAGTAGGGCGTAGCACCGATTTTGGGTATTTCCAGGAGGTCAGAATTAGCCCACAACATTTATGGGATTTTTTGGTTAGGGGTCAAGGAGTCTGCTCCTAATTTTGCAAAATTTTTGGGGGTATTTTGGTGCCCCAAGCAACATAATTATTTGGTAGTCAATGGGGAGGAGTGAGCTTAAATTTTGGGTCCTAGGTGGTCAGTAGAATTTGCCAAAACTCTTTCTAGGTTTTTCTAGGTTTGTGGTGGAGAGTCCAAGATTAATTTGGCAAAATTTACTGAGCACTTTTGGAGGTTCAAATAAGGGTTTCTTCCAACCATACATTGTATAATTTCCAGGGCCAACACAAAGCTTAAGGAGAAATCATTTCTTTATGTCCCCGGTAATGTTTTTCTCACCTGGAATTGTCTAACTTTCTTTGGCAAGCCCCGGTGCACACATTCTATATATTTGTATTGTCCTCATCATAATAAAATGCTCAATTTGGCGCAGTTCTAGTGCAATTTTATGGGTGTTTAATTGTTGTCTAAATATTTATGTGTTGTATGTGTATTTTCTTTGTTTATCACTTTCATTTTCTTTTTGTAACATTACAATGACCTTTTGGATCCAAATGTCTTAGGGATTTTTCTTACTGGGAAGCTACGACCCAACCCTAAACTTAAATGATGAAGTCAAGAAACTATCTTTTGCAACTCTGATGAGCCAACTTATTAACAGTTAATTTATGACATGTGATTGGAAGTAATGGTGCGGACCAGATTGAAGCCAGTTACTAGTAGTTAATTTATCAGATGCACATTTATGAGATATGACTAGAGGTGGTGGAATGAAGGAAATGATGCCCTTTTCTCCTAGCATATCAAGGAGACAGGCGACGACCTCTCAAACACACAGACATATATATGAAGCCATAACTAAAGAAGTTGGCTCTAGTTGCTCATTGGTTGGTTGGTTCTCATGGGCTCACATTGTTTATCATAGAAGAAAAAGTGGTGTTTGAGCTTGAGTAAGTGATGTCAAGGAGGTAAATAATATCAGCTCAAGGAACTAATGTCGAGGAGTAAGCAATATTGTCCCAAGAAAGTGATGACATGGAGATAAAGAATATTGACCCGGGGAATGTATTACTGGGGAACTAAAGCATGTATCAATACATGTATGGTTAGTGTGCCACGTGGACCCACATGTGGCAGTGGTGTGGCACCATGTGAACTAGGCATGGCCATGTGGGTGCCACATGTTGAAAATCATATATTTTATTCTTCACTGTCGAAAACCTTGAATCTCACTGGGTCGGTGAGATAATGGGACTAGGTCCAGTATTTAATACCCAAAATTAAAATACAACTATTTAAAACAAGTTACTCACTCATCAATCATCATCAATTTCTATGTTGAGACAAGAAGGAAAAGCAGTGAAGTCAAAGGAGAGAGAAGATGAAAAATTTTCAGCCCTAGTTTTGAGAATTTTCTTGAAGTATTGTAGGCCTGAAATTTCAACAGTCAAAATTTTAGGAGTTGACTAGATTTCAGCTACTAAACTAGCATTGAATTTTGTTGACTTTGACTTGATTGGATGAGACTTGGAGGAGGGTTAACTTGGGTCTTTGTGGAAGTGTTGGCCTTGGTATTGAGTCTTGGACATTTCACTTCGATTTGATTTTATAAGAAGAGGATTATTTGGGTTTTCCCCCTTGTGGGGTTTTTCCCTAGCTTGGAGGCTACATCTTTGTGTTCTTTGTCTCTTGTGATCTTCATGTTTTGTACTTTTGGTAATTGCTTAATGAATAAGAAGAACATAAAATTTAATAAAGCCAACAAACATTCACAAGTAATTATCATGATAGAGAAATTAACCCTAATCTACTAGCATCTTAATTTCTCAACACTAAAATTATGCCTAGGCTAAAACCTCAAAACCCTAATGTTGCATTGGATGTTGAAATAACCAAAGTTTTGGCTATAGTAAATGTACAAATTCATATTTTGGAGATAGAAAACTTGGGGCCTCAAAGGAGGCAAATCAGTAAGGCTTTCAAATTTGAAGAAAAGCCCAAGGACCCTTCAGTCATTTTATAAAACATGTATATTGATAAGAAGAATGGAGGAAATGAACCATTTTTGTTGTCCTCAGTGATCAACAATCTCATCTTGCATAATTGAATGCTTGATTTTGATGCCTCTCCAAATGTAATGCCTTTGAGAGTCATTTCTCAATTGGGGATGGACATCACCAGGCCTTACAAAAATGTGTCATTTGATTCAAAATCTACACCTGTAAATGGCTTTATCAAAGATGTCAAGGTGTCATTGGTAGCTAATAAAGATATATTTGTGTCGATGGATATTGTAATCATTGATAAGCCTGATGCTTAGTGTATGTTATTATCAAGAAAATGATGTGCCTCAATTGGAGGGAAATTACAAATGGACTTTTCATATGTGATCGTACCTACCTTTGCTAGGACACCATTCGTTTTGTATAGAATACCACAAATGCTTTGGAAAATATGGATTCATTTGTTAGTTTTTATAGCATCGGATGTGTTATAGCCACGAAATTTGGTAGAGAGGCTAGAATGCATGAGATCTCCAAAACCCACAAATCGTTTCCGGAAATTCTACCTAGAAGTGTCTCAATTAGATTATTAGCCTATTTTTAAATATTTCCTAAGTCTAAACTTAGGGAATATGGTTAATTAATCAATAGTAATTGAGATAAGGTGAGAATAATCTAGAAACTCACTCATATATATCCATAGATGATCCTATCCATTGATTAAGTTTTAATCTTGGTCATTGGTGCTCCAACAATGGATAATAAGAGGAGATCGACATGGTGATGGAGAATACAGTAGAGTTACTTGGAGAATTTGATTTTCGATAATAGCAGCAATTAGGTGTGGAAGAGTTTGAGCTTCAGTGAGGTAGAAGAGTGTTAAAAATGGAAAAAATAAATTCCAATTTAATTTGTTCTTGAATTAAATTGTGAATTAAAATCGAGTTCTATTCTCATAGAAACTTGTAAATAGTTAATTAAGTTAAATTGACTTAATTGGCTTAGGAAATTCGAGTTGGAAGTCTATCCAGAGTCATGTAAGTGTGACCCCTAAATTTAGGGGTCCAAATTGATTTCAAGAGTTGTAATTAGATATCTCTGTCCAACTAAGTTATAGTCAGTTAAACTTGTTCTAATTTTTGGAGGAACTAGTAGAGGTCTAGTAGTGAGTTGGTGCATCAGTGCATCCTCAGTGCCACACCAGCTAACTAAAGATTCACTTGTAAATAACTCATGCATGTCGGTTCAGAGGAAGACCCAGCTGAGACTAGAGTATAGGGACAGTGTACTATCAGTTGTATAATTTTCCGAGTTGTACAGATGGTGCATGCAATCAATTGAGGACCTAAGTTTGGATTGTTCAGTATGGAAGAAGGATTTCCCAATTAAATATGGGCTAATTCCTCTAGGAATTGTGCAAGGAAGTAGGGGCTTGGCATGCAACATATTTGGATAGGTGTTGGCTTGAGATGGCTTGTGAGGCAGAGAGTTAGATCATACTTGTGTAGGAATTGTTCTAATGAGAACAAGCATTGTATATTCTTCTCATATCTTCTAGTTAATGCAATATAGATAGTCGATGTTTTGAGCAATTGCTTTCCCCAGAGAAATATTGTGTTATGTGTCATTGATATTCTTCCTCTTTCTACTTATTGTTTTCATTGATGATTTGCAATTTCCGTTGAGAAGAGTAGAGTAGATTCTTGTCTTATGTTTTAGAAAATTACATGAGTCGTTGATCTAAATAAAAATCTACATGGTATCAGAGCTTAAGACAATATAGAAGAGGAGATTTCGGGTTTATTGTGCAAGTGAAATTCAAATTTGCAGTCCATACTTCAGAGTCGGAAAATGGCTTTCCACTGTTTGAGACTTGAGTATGCCTTGGAAGGCAGCTCGAATTACATAGCCTAGAAGGACAGGATGGAAGCAGTGTTGGAAGACAATGGCCTCAAGGAATTCATTGATCAAGACATTCCTAAGCCTCCAGCGTCAGATTCTAAATATCTAGCTGAATGGAGAAAGTGTGTAATAAAGGCGAGGCATATTATCATTGAGGGAGTTCGAGACCACATTATCTCGAGTCTCCATGGCAAGGAAACTCCATATGATATGTGGAAGGCATTGACAGACCTGTTTTAGAAAAGCAGTGACCATAGGAAGTTGGCATCGAAGGACAAACTCAAAAAGATCAAAATGGAGAAGGGAGACTCAATTCCGAAATACTTGACCAAGCTCACTCATTGTCGTGATGAGCTTGGAAGTGTTGGGATTACTATTTCCGAGGACGATATGGTGAACCTAGTTCTTCTAGGACTTCCCAAGAGTTGGCAAAGTTATCAAGACTTTGTCAATGGGAGGGAGAAGCCGCCATATTAGGAACGAATGTGGTTAGATTTGGGGTAGGAAGAGATTCAGAGGAATACCAGAGATGGATCCTCATCAAAGACTGATGATGAGGAAAATTGTGCCTTAGCGAGTAAGGAAAAGGAAGGGAAGGGGAAGGCATCCCATTCCAAATTGGATTCTTGTCATGGAGGCAAGAAGAAGGACATGTAGAAAGTCAAGTGCTTTCATTGTCGCGAGCTGGGACATTTTTCTACAAATTTTCCGCTCAAGAAGGCCAAGAAGAAGCCCTTAGCAGGAGAGGTAGGTGAGGCTCTTACCTCACAATTCAAATTGGACTTTACCCTCATCACATGTATGGTGTCATCAATGACGAGTAGTGTATGGTACCTAGACAATGGAACTTCTTTCCACAGGGCAGGTAACAGGGAGCTCTTTAGTGACTTGGAGGAGAAGGATCTCCATATGCATATCAAGATGGGTGATGACTAGAGGTATAGTGCTATCGGGCTTAGTACAATTACCTTTCAGAGCGAGTCAAGTGCTCCCCTCACTTTGAGATATGTTATGTATGTTCCTGGGTTGAAAAAGAACTTGGTATTTGTTGCCATGCTGGAGGATAGAGGCTATGATGTGATCTTTAGTAAGGGAAAGGTGTTCCTTCATCACATAGCCACGTGACAGGTAAAGAGGATAGGTATTTGGGTGAAGAATCTCTAAAAGTTGGAGGTAGAAGATTGTACACAAACGGTTGGGTCACTTGCATCATGGCGCTTTGAAAATCATGGAACAAATTTCTACCGGTCTTCTGAAAGGTACACTAGAGCAAGTTGACACATATAAAGGGTGTACTTTGGGAAAATACACCAAAGCTTCCTTTCAAAAAAAAGACATTCAAGCACAGGTGATCCTCGATCGAGTCCATTTAGATGTGTGTGGACCGTTCTCAACAACATCCATAACCAAGCACATGTATTATGTTATATTTGTTGATGTTTTTTCTTGTAAATGCTAGATCTTCTTCATGCAGAAGAAAGATCAAACTTTTGCAAATTTTTGTGAATTTAAAGAATTGGTCAAGAAAGATATTGGCAGGAAGGCTAAAGCTCTCAGGAGCGATAACAGTGGTGAGTATGTGTCCAGTGAGTTTAAAATATTTTTTGGGGCAAAAGGAATTTGATGAGAGTTGACAACACCTCATAACCCACAATAGAATGGGGTGGTTGGAAGGAATAATAGAAGCATTGTAGGGTGTAGAATTTTTATGAATAATATGACACTCTTTCAATTGAGATTATCCTGATTATACACTATTACAGAATGCATGCATAATACATAATCTCATCTACGTTGATCATCAATTTTGCAATATTCAGAAACATACACATGCACACATTAAAGCATCAATCACACATATCAACACAGTATGTACCCGGGGAAAGCATAAAGCTTAAAACCCCACAACTATCTGTATATCATATTGATTGAGATCATGTAACAGTACACAATACAATACTAGCTCCACCTGTTACACACAATACAACATAGATCTGAATCAATCACTACCTCAGATCACCTCTGCTGCTTGCCTGCCTCCACTGCACAATCCTGCATAGAGAATACAACGAGAATGAATCTCCAAAATCGTATATCCCTTGTGTGACACTACGCAATCCTCATTGGCAACTCAATCCCACTGATTGTGCAAATCACATGCACAACTATAGTCACAACTGACAGTTGTCTTGCCCTTTCACTCACCTCTAACACTTGTCTCCACTAAACTGTCCATGCACTAAGTTAACTGATGTATTCCTCAGTCGATTTATGAGTTAATAATTAGTGAATTAATTAATAACTAATTCACACCACTCAACACTAGTGTATTTGTTAGTTAGACTGAATACAACTAGTTCAACTAAGTCAAACTGAACACAACTCCATCAACTCCTCATTCAACTCTACAGAACTCAATCACTGAAGTTGTAATTGAAGTCCTTCATGCAATAGCTCAAGTAACCCATAAGAAAAGCATATTTCCTTCTGGCAGTTGCATGTGCCACATCTATAGCTCGAACTGAAGTGCTCCAAGAGAATAAGATAATGTTTATAGTCCAAATATTATTAAGAGTTAATAATATTTGATTGTTCTATCTTTAGCCTGGCAGTCTAAAAATAGACTCCGCCCATATGTCTAAAAATAGAGGTCCATCTATTTTTACCAACTTGACCAATCATCCACAAATATCATCCTGCAACTCATAGACCATGATCCATATGTCTAAAAATAGACATAGTCTAAAATAGACTTTGCGCCAAAAATACCCTGTGGGCCCACTTAGTGAAGGCGACTTCTTTTCACTAAGCTCCATCATCTTGTTGCATTTTCAACAGTAGCAACGCTTAATTGCAACATGATGATTATATCATTGCGCTGCTGGCAATAGAGGCAAGGGAGCTGCCAACATATGATGGATTAACAATGGTGGATGAATCTGTGAGCAAATTTGAAAGCACAGTACCAGAACAGCAGCAGTTTGATGCACTGAAGTGGGCACTGCGCACAAAACCTGCACGATGGTGGGGTACACATCAAGGAAATTTTGAGGACTGGCACATATACAAAAGGATGATGCGCCTACAATTTGGGAAACCAAAATAGTGGCTATTCGACAAATATGACGAACGAGATGATCCACGCACACACCTCGTGAAATGGACCAAGGTCTATGGGAAAGAGCCATAGCCTGAATGGGTAAATGTATTCTACCATACCCTAGACATCATACCCATGAATTGGTATACAGAGATGGAGCTCCGCCATGGTATGGAAGAAAGGGATGTATTGCCCGAGGGATTCTTGTTAACGTTCACATTTGAAGATCATTCATCGGATACTTTTGACGATGCACTACAAGCAATAAAAGCCGTTATCTTCAAAATACCACAGGAGCTAATGGGAATACTTCAGCCAGAATGGGAGACACAGTTAAGCAGAGCACTAGAGTGTTATAACGTAAATGTTGAAGAAGATGATGAGGACCCACGAAACCTTAATATTTCAGAAACGGAAGGCTCCCGCGAGATTCGTGGACCATCACTTGAAGACCCCGTCATCACCACACCACTAAAAATAAAGCAGGTCAACATTGAAATGGAAGCATAGCCGAAGTACGAAATTCTTGGGGACTATTGTGGTGATGCCACGGTCGATAAGGTCGCGGAGTTACTCCATGAATACCAAGACTTGTTCCCGACCAAAATTACGGACTTAAAAGGGATTGTTGGCGATTTAGGGATGATGAAGATCACCCTGAAACTTGATGCAAAGCCAGTTAAGCAGCGGCCTTACCGCTTGAATCCAAAATACAAAGAAAAGGTCCGCGACGAATTAGACAAGATGCTCGTAGCCAGAGTTATTGAACTAGTGGAAGAATCTAATAGGGTGAGTCCTATGGTAGTACAAGAGAAAAAACACAAGGGTGAAATAAGGATATACGTATACCTCAGGAAGTTGAACGATGCCTGTGTACATGATCCATTCCCAACACCATTCACAGATGAAGTACTGGAGAATGTTGGCGGTCAGGAAGCATACTCATTCATGGATGGGTTCTCAGGGTACCATCAGATCAAGATCATGCAAGAAGATAGGAGCAAAACGACCTTCGCAATGGAGTGGGGTTGCTTTCAATACACCGTTATGTCATTTAGACTGAAGAATGCGTCAGCTATATTTTCGTACACTATGGTCGCCGCATTCAAAGAATACATCCACAAGTTTCTGGAGGTCTATCTAGATGATTGGACTATCTTTGGATTAGTTAAGCACCATGTAGCAAGCTTACGCTTGATGTTGGATACTTGTCGCCGACACCAAATTGTGTTGAACCTTAAGAAGTGCACATTCCTTGTTTCCTTTTGAAACCTACTAGGACATGTGGTCTGCAAACAAGCCCTAATGGTTGACCCTACAAAGATTGTCATTATCCTAAATTTGGAAGCACCGCAAAGTGTTAAACAACTACACGCTACCTTGGGACACACTAGATAATATAGGAAGTTCATCGAAATTTATGCCCAAATAACCACATTGATGGAAAAACTATTGAAAAAAGATGTTACATATTGCTGGGATGATGATTGCATGAAGAGATTGGATGTCCTGAAGGGGAAAATGGCCTCCACTCCAATCCTGGTCTTCCCGAAATGGGATGTGGAATTTCATGTACATGTTGATGTGTTGTGTATCATGTTGGGATCCGTACTCACACAGGAGGGCGTGGAGGGTGTGGATCACCTGATCACATTTGCAAGTCAAAGATTGTCCAAGGCAAAAAATAACTACTCTACCATCAAGCATGAAGGGTTGGCAATGGTGTACGCGCTCCAAAAATACTGACACTATTTACGCAGAGGACATTTCAAGATGTATACCGACCATTTTGCATTGAAATGCCTGGTGAACAAGCTTGTGTTGGGGGGTCAAATATGCAAATGTCTCCTACTATTTCAAGAATATGATTTTGAGGTCACAGTCAAGCCGAGACGCTTAAAAGCAGGACCAGACCACTTGTCACGAATTGACACGGGCGAGGAACCAACAAATTTGGAGGGACTCCCTAATGCACAACCCTCTGCAGTGTGCATCATGGGCGAACACTTCAAAGATATAATCCATTTTCTAACAACAGGGACTATGCCGAAGGAATATTGAATCCAACAGAAGAAGGAATTGGTGGTGCGCATGGCAGACTTTTCTGTCATCGCGGAGCACCTCTATAAGATGGGCAACGATGAGATATTGCAAAGATACGTACCTAAATTCGAACGAGGTCATATCCTCACGGAAGCACATGGGGGCGTTGCAGGAGGACACTATGCAGGACCCACAACCACCCAGAAGATTCTTCGCGCAAGGTTATGGCGGCTGACCCTGCACCAGGATTCGAAAGCGCACTATAAGGCCTGCAATATATGTCAAAGGACGGGAAAACCATCATGATGGGATGAAATGCCACTAAATCCCCAAATGACACTGTAACTGTTCGAAAAATGGGAAATCGACTTTGTAGGCCCGATCAAACCTCAGGGAAAGATGGGTGCACGCTACATCATCACCGTGACAGAGTACCTGACACAATGGGCAGAAGCACAACCAGTCAAGGACTGCACGGCCACTACAGTTGCAAAGTTTTTGTTCGAAAACGTGTTGACACGATTTGGCTATCCGAAAATCATATTGAGCTATCGCAGAACACATTTCCTAAATGAAACCATCAGCACGCTCATAGAAGAGTTCTAGGTGTATCATCAAAAAAGTATACCATACCAACCACAGGCCAATGGGACGAGGCATTCAATAAAATACTGGAGACTGCGCTGACCAAAGTATGTAAGCGTAGCAGAACAACTGGGACCTGCACGTACCTGTTGTGTTATAGGTGCACAAGACAACGTGCAAAAAATTGACGGGACAGACACCCTTCTGATTGGTCTATGGTACAAAAGCTATCATGCCAATGGAATACATCGTACCTAGTCTGTGAATAGCAGCGCTCAAAGGCATGACGGACCGTAAAGCTCTAGAAGAAAGGCTTGCGTAATTAGAAGAACTTGAGGAAGAACAGTTTATGGCTAGATTTCATCAATAGGTACAAAAACAGCATGAAAAGACATGGCACGATTGCCATATCAAGTTGCACACATTCAAGGTAAACGACTTAGTACTACTGTATGACAGTAAGTTTGAAAATTTATGGGAAAATTCAGAATGCACTGGCTGGCCCCATATGTGGTCAAGGAGGTCATAGACAGTGGCACAATCTAGTTTGTCAAACTAAATGGAGAACCCTTCCCAGGCAAAGTAAACGGCAGCCGCTTGAAACCCTACACGGGTGGGCCGACTCTTTGACTAACCAGATGACACATAGTCTTCGCAACCCGAAGAGCCAGACAACAGCGCAGGACTATAAACATATGCACCAAATGCCGGTACCAAGGAAAGGACATGGTTCAAACAAGAATGGTTCAGAAGCAAGAATGCAGCAGGTCCAGCAAACCACAGAATAGTGCGTCGTGGACCTCCGAGGAGTACGAGACTAGTTGGAGGGGCTCCATGCCAAGGTCACCGCACTAGCAGAGTGACTCAAGACAAGTCATGATGATTGCATTAGTGGCCTATTGGGCATGAAATCCCCCCACGGCATGTTTTGGGGCTCAAAGCCCAAGTTTTAGTCAAAGGTTTTGTAAGAATCCACAATTTGCGGGCATGGAGCATGAAGTATAGGTTAATTCATATGGTTGTCTACCCTAAACTAATGTAATGTAATGTAAAGTCATGTCGGCTTACCCATGGTCTGCAGACCATGGGATTGTATAAATAGAGCGAGGCTCTAAGTTGTAAAGATAGCGAAGGAAGAAAAGAAAAGAATATGAATGGTTCGAGCCTAGAGTAGGAGTCTAAGTGTATTGGGTCATAGTAGTAGGAAGAGGCTCTGCAACTGAGTGCGCAGAGGCCTACTAAAGTCCACAGCTCAATGCGCAGACCCCTACAGCTGAGTGCACAGGGTGGTGTCGAGTCTGTAATTAGGATTGAAGATTAATAAAGAGAAGTTGATTTCTATTTATGTGTATCTGTTGTGCATTACCTTCTTTACGTTTACACTGTTTTATTTATCGCGCGCATTGATATGATTGTTGAATATGATGTCTTACATAAACAAGTTAAGTAACCAGATAATAACATATTAAATAGCAAGGGAATTGGATATTATGGGTTACGCCCTGAGTAGGGATACACAGAGGTAGCATCACGGGTTACAAAGGGAGAGCAAGTGCGCGTAGCGATGTGCACGCAAGGTCAAACCGCAGACCCCCAAAAGCTCATCAGACATCCCCAAAGTGTGGAAACCTAGTTCTAGCACCCTCCCATACTACTTTGGGTGAGACCTTAGTCCGTGCTCCATGGAATATTGCCAAAACGGCCAGTAGTACCGAGATTTTCTTGGCTAAATCACCTCTGAACCTAGGTCAGGCCCATGCCAGCCAACAACCTCCTTTGATGTTTGTTTCCTTTGATGTGCAAGTACTGGAGGGTGATGCTGATGATTCTGCTGTTGTTGCTAAGTTTTGAAGGAGATTCCTTGATATTGGGATCTCTATGCTGAAGATGACTGCAACCTATGAAATTTCATTTTGTAGGATAGGATGCTATAGGATTTCCTACAAGAAACCTACAGGATGTCCTGTAGCTGCCCCTCCCCTAAACTTTTGTTCTTTTTCTTCACTTCTAGAGCATGAGGATTGTTTTCATGGGTAGAGAAGGGGTAGTGATTGGTAGGTGAGAGGTATAGCCTTCAGGTATTTTCCCCTTGTCCTCTGTTCTCACCTTCTTCTATTTGTTTATTTTTTTTTGAAAACTGTAATCTTTTTGGAACTAACTTATTAGATGAATGCAGGGATAATCATAGTGGTGAGAGGCATGGTGATGAGGTGGTGAAGTAAAAATTTTATCTTTGACATAGGCTGGTTATTGTTGGCATTATGTTTCTGGTATGGTTATATGTTACAGATGTTGTACTTGATGGAAACACCCATGGCATGACTCAATATGATGAGAATTAAAAAAAATAAAATAAAATAAAAATTATTTCATGTGGAGAAAAGCTCACGGAATTTTATGTAGAGAAAAGTTTATTTCATGTGGGAAAACTTACCTTTGGTCCATGGTAGTTAGTCCTTGGAATTTGAACCTATGGAGAAAAGTTTATTTCATGTGGGAAAACTTACCTTTGGTCTATGGTAGTTAGTCCTTGGAATTTGAACCTATGGAGAAAAGTTTATTTCATGTGGGAAAACTTACCTTTGGTCCATGGTAGTTAGTCCTTGGAATTTGAACCTATGGAGAAAAGTTTATTTCATGTGGGAAAGCTTACCTTTGGTCCATGGTAGTTAGTCCTTGGAATTTGAACCTATGGTTTTTGGACCATGGCATCTCGACAGACGTGTTGATCCCTAGTATTGAGTTGATGGTATTGGTTTGTTAT
>APFE031661486.1:49614-63391 GCA_000404065.3 Pinus taeda
TTGTCAACAGTTATCCCCAGGCTCTAAGGTCACTTTTCTTAGGATTCCCAAGCCATTGTAATTCCTACAAGATCCCCCTATAGGTTTTCAGGGAATCCTGTAGAAAACATAGAGCCTGTGTAAACTCAGCCGGAGGAGTTCATAAATGGAGGGATTGATGGGATGATGAAGAATATGGGATGGAGGAATGAAAATATGAATTGTATAGGTCCTTCTCCTCTCTTATTGCTCTCATCCTCCTCCTTCTGACTTGCAAACAACATGTTCAAAGTGTTTCTTATCTCTCTTTTTTATATATTTTTTTGTTTTTTTTTTTAACAACTAGCCTACCTCCTAGAGGTTTTCATCCTAGTTGCTTGCTCTAGGTGTCACAAAAGAGGTTTTCACCCAAATATCTTCTTCTTCTTCTTTTTTTCTTTTTTCTTTTTGACACCATTGGACCACCTCAAGAGGTTTTCAACCCAACAGTGGGACTCATGTCCCTCATGGAGGTTTTCACTTAAGTCTCTCTTCTTTTTTCTCTTTTTTTTTTCTTTTTTCGTTTTTCTCCTTTTTTTCAGGGACTTGATTGGGTAGAAGCTGAGACTTGCTCCACCACCATCATTATATTTTTGATGCCATTCATGAATTCTTTCTTTTACAAGGGCTTCTTGTAGACCTTCAATCTGTGCCCATTGACAAGTAAAGGAATAGCTTCTACATCAATGGTTCTTACCTGCACTGAACCATTATCATGAAATTTTTCTATGACATAAGGCCCTAACCATCTAGTCCTTAACTTGCCTTTAAAATACTTTTATGTGGAATCATACAACAAAGCCTAATCACCTTCTTGAAACTATTTTTCCTTTATGTTCTTGCCATGCCAGATCTTCCTTTTAACTTGAGTCACCTCTGTGTGCAAGAGGGCCTGCACTCTGAACTCATCTAGCCCATTCAGCTGGAGAAATCTGTCTTGTTGTGCCTTGGTAAGATCTAGATCTAGTTGTGCTACCATTCTTAAGGTGTCGTATTCAAATTCAATGGACATCAGGGACTTCTTCCCATAGACCAACTCATAAGGAGTGAATCCAATGGTGGTCTTCCAGGTGGTATTGTAGGCCCAAGTGGCCTCAACTAATCTATCTACCTAGTCCTTTCTATTGTTGCTAATAACTTTGGTCAGAATGCCTTCCAACACTCTATTAGTTACCTCCACTTTCCCATTATCTTGTGGGTGGTAAGAAGTGGATGTCCTATGCTTGATCTTTTGTTGGCTTAACAAATTTTCAATCATGTGAGATGTAAACTGGCTACCTTGATCAGTGACCAATTCTCTAGGGTACCCAAACTTATAAAATAAATTTTCCCTTAAGAACTCAACCACTTTATCCTCTGTTGCTGCTTTGATGGCCTTGGCTTCAACCCACTTGGTTAAATAGTCAATGCACACAATGATGTACTACTTTTTCCTGGATGGAGCGTCAATTGGTCCAATGAAATCCATGCTCAACTTGTCAAATGGCTCAAAAGTTACTTGAGGTTGTAAAGGCATCTCATCCCTTGGGGTAGGTTTCCCCATCCTTTAGCATCGATCACATTCACTAATATACCTCCTCGCATCCTAGTAAAGAGTGGGCCAGTAATAACCAAAATGTATCACCATGAATGTTGTCGTTTTGGCTGCAAAGTGACCTCCACAAGGCCCATCATGACAGGTCAGAAGGATGTCAAATACTTCCTCCTCCCTAACACATCTTCTCAGAATTTGATCCCGGCCTAGTTTGAAGATGTTTCCCCCAATCCAAGTGAATGGGGCACTCTTCCTCACAATCTTTCTTTTTTCCTTGGAGGAAAAATTTAGTGGAAATTGTGCAGACACCAAGTAATTTTCTATGTCAGCAAACCATGGAGAGAGAATTGAAATGGTGAATAAGTGTTCATCCAATAACTGATCATCAGCCATTCCTTCCTGACCTGTAGGAAAAGTCAATCTAGATAAAAAAAATGTGCAACAAAATTCTTCTTGCCAGGCCTATCAATAATAGTTAGATCAAACTATTGTAATAAAGTAACCATCTAATAATCTAGGCATTTACATTAGGTTTATTCATCAAGTATTTAATTGCAGCATGGTCAGTGTGCACAAATGTTTGGTAACATATAATGTAATGCCTAAATTTGTTCAATGAATTCACAACATCTAGGAGCTCCTTTTCAATCATTGTGTGTTCAGTTCGGATTTTGACAGATTCTTACTGATGAAGTAAATGGCATAAGGTAACTTGTCACCTATCTAGCTTAGAGTTTCTCCTGTGGATTTGTGAGAGGCATTAGCATGCATATGGAAAGGAAGGGCCCAATTTGGGCCTCGGATAATAGGTGCAGTGGTCAACTTGTCCTTTAGGGTTTCCAAGGCCTCTTGACAACTTTCTGACCATAAAAATTCAGAGTCTTTGCCTAATAACCCAAATAAAGGAGAACCTAACTTGCTAAAGTCTTTTATAAATCTTCTATAGTACCCAGTTAAACCTAAAAAACTTCTAACATCCCTATGTTTTTGCAGAGGTGGAACCCTCTAGATGATGTCTATCTTATTTGGGTCCACCTGCAGTACTTTATGGGATATTGAATGACCTAGAACAGTCCCTCCAGTCATCAAGAACTCATATTTTTTGGGACTAAGGGATAGGTTCATTTCAATGCATTTGTTCAGCACCTTACCCAAGTTGGAAAGAGCCTCCTGGAAACCACACCCATAGGGTGTAAAATCATCCATATAAATTTATACTGCATCATGGACTAGCTTGGCAAAGATACTCAGGACTACCCTCTAAAAGTGGCAGTGGCATTGCATAGGCAAAAAGGAAGGACCCTATAAGGGAAATTACCCCAAGGATAGGTGAAGGTGGTTTTATCCTAGTCTTCTGGGCTAATCTATATTTGATTGTACCTGTTGAACCCATCTAGGAAAGAAAAAAGCTTTTTCCCTGTCAGGCCATCTAGCACTTGGCCAATGAAAGGTAGAGGGGAATGGTCCTTCTTTGTTTTTTTTTTTAACTCTCTGTAATTGACACAAATCCTCCACTTCCCATTTTTCTTTGGAACCAAAACCAAAGGAGAAACCCACCCACTATCCAAGATAGGGTAAATGAATCCAGCATCCAGCAGCTTTTGTAGTTCTTCTTTGATTATATCCTTGAGAGATGGATTCATTATCCTTTGAGGTTGTCGGATTGGTTTGCAACCTTCTTTTATATAAATGTGGTGAGTACACATCGAGGGGTGCACTCCCTTCATTTCCTTGTAACTCCAAGCAAAGGCATCCATATGTTCCCTTAACATGTTGCACAACTTTTCTTCTTGGTGTACAGAAAGAGGGGTTGATTTTCAAAGTTCTTTCAGGGTTGAATTCTATTATTTTGACACAGGTAGGGTTTGAATCAGCTAAGCATAGATCAATCTGATGGTTGTTCTAGGTTTCCTTTACTACTTCCTCTAAGGACAAGATGCTGGGAGTCAAACTTCGGAGTATGTGTTTAATCAAATCATCTTCATCTGGTTGTCCTCCTCCGATGGCAATTTCTAAGGTATAGAGTTGGGCTAAGTAGATTTCATCTTCTTCCTGCTCTTCTAGCCATAAAGGTAAGTCATGTTTTAGAGATGGTTGGGCAAGACGGTAAGAGACCAACTGCTTGGACAAATGCCCATATTATATAGTCATATTTCTAGCCCTACAGCTGATGTAGGCATCAGCAATGGCTAACCAAGGCCTCCCAAGTATGAGAGCATAACCAGTAAGCTTGGCCTTAGGATCAAGAACTAGGAAGTCTGCAGGGTGCTCCCAGGAGTCAATGGAGACCATCACATCCTCAACAATTCCTTCAGGGGTTACTGTGGAACAGTTTGCAAGTTGCAAGACTATTGTTGTCTTTCTTAATGAGCCCTGGAGATTGAGTTTGAGCATGGTGTCCTTACTCATTAAATTAATGGCTGCCCCAAGATCAATAAAAGGGTGTGGGACAAGGGTTCCATTGATGTGCAAATCTACTACAGGGCTTCCAGGGTCCAAAGACTTTGGGAAAATTACTTTCCCTAGAATTAAGTTGGACAATTGCCCAATGACATTAATGGTATGGGTGTCTCTTTTTTGCCTCCCTGGATGTTTGAAACACTTCTCTTTAATCAATTTGTTGTAAATAGATACATTCTTGATGGCTTGGAGAAGTGGAATTTTGACACATCGATTTTTCAATTCACCTAGAATTTCATTCTCTTCTGGGGTAGGTTGGACTGGATGAGTTAATCTTTTAGGAAAGGGTGACAGATTCACTCTAGGCATTCTTTCCTCTCTTTCCTCTTCACTCTCCCTAGGTGGAGGTGGAGGTTGGTTGTCCGGGAGTACTCTCCCAGATCTTAGGTTGATTTCTTGAATGTCCACAGCATAAGCAGGATAGGATGTCTCTCCACTGTACACTTTTTGTGCTTGTCTATTGTTCGGGTTCGGATTTCGTTGGGCAAGCATCTGACGTTGCTTAGGTGGAGCAGGGTGTAAAAGTTGTGGTTGAGTAGGAGGTGAAGGCAATAAATCTAGAAAATTGTTGTATGGGGACCTCCACCCCTACAGTGGTGCATTCCACTGAGGATGTGGTGGAGTATATGGCTGAAATGACCGGTTGGTCGATTGGGAATGGTACTAAGGTGCAAAAGACCAAGGAGGAGGTGTAGACCAGGAGCGATGAGCATGGGGCCCCCAAGAGGGAATGGATGTGTTCTGGTTAGGGTTGTAATATGCTTGGTATGACCCTTGCATGCCCTACTGGTATGGCCGAGGCCCATGGGGTCTCCTTTGATTTATGTAGCAAAGTTGTTCAGTCGCCCCTTCAGTTCCCTGATACACAGCTTTTAGTCCAGGTAGATAAGGGAACTTGTCTATGGAGTGATTTTCTTCATAGATCGAGCAGATTTCAGTTAGGCTTAATGGAAATTCATTCCTAGGGTTCCTCCTTATGCATCTAGGGTAGAATATGGCTAATGCTCTCTCTGCTTCCTACTTCTTTTTCTTGATGTTCATAGTGTCCATCTGCAGGGCAAGGGTTTGTAGCATTTCACTCTTGAAATATTCTAGCATATTTCCAATTTCACCTTTTATGGATGTGTTGGAAGAGGATGGGATGGCCATTGGTTGAATACCCCTACCCTTTTTCCTGACTGCCCTAGAATGATTCCTAAAGACAATCTTGATATCTTCATAGGGTAGCTGGTAGATGTCCCCGCCTACTAGTAGGTTTAAGGTATCCAGAAGATCTTCCCTTACCCCTCAAAGTAGGACTATCTTCAATGACTCAGGATCAAGTGTGCACCTAGCCCTTTTGTAGCTAACTAGGAATCTTTCTTCATAATCCTCTAGGGATTCATCATGCCCCAAGGTCATCCTAAAAATTTGCTCTTTAGTGTCTTTGGACCTGCAGTAGTCTCAGTACTTTTTGCATCTGAGCCCAGGTTGTGATGTTATCCCAAGGTAAACCCATGAACCAGTGCAGAGTTGCTTCCTTGAGAGTAGATGGGAATAATTTCAACCTCTGCTCATCAGTGGTGTAATCATAAGTTATGCATATGACAGTGAAATCAAACAAGAAAGTATCTAGATCTTGTGAGTTTGGGCCATGGAAATGAGGGAGAGCAGAGGGGCTTATGTTTTTCATCTTGGTATCCCCATTAGTTTCTCTGATGGGAAAGGCACCCTCAACTCTTTCTCTATCTCCTTTGTCATTTCTATTTTTAGTTATTAGATCAGTTGGAATGGGTTCTCCTTCTTCTTCTCCCCCTGTAGACACTTCAAAAATATCTAGTTGTTCGCCTAAGGGGTCCTCCAATTCATAGCCACCAAAGAAGAGGGAAGGTTGGTTGTTTGAAGTGGTGGGGCTATTTGGTAGAAATTTTCCTAATTTATCCCTATTCCTACAAGGCATGAAACAAGTGTTTTTGTTTTGTTTTGTGGTTTTTTCCAAGCTTTGAGACTAATTGTGAATTGAAATAACAAACTGAATGGAAACTAACTTCTAAATGAAATCTTACTTGCAGAATGGAAAAGAAAGCAAACCAATGTACAATTAATTTTGCAGAAATTAAGCTAATAACAAAATGTAAGCGATAAGAATAGAAGAAAGAAAGCAGAAATCACATCTTACTCAGACACCTCCCAGGCAACAGCGCCAAAAAGTGATGAGCACCATTATTGCAGCAAGAATGCTGCAACTCTTGGGGCTACCAACTTTACTTTATCAGCCGAGGGTTCATACAAACTTGGAGTTAACAGTGTTGTATACACAAGCAAATGTGATGAGTCCACTCTTTCTCACTGCTTGGAGTTGATAGTGTTGTATACACAAGCAAATGCGATGGGTCCACTCTTTCTCACTGCTAAGCTGGCAATAAACCACTATGGTTTCTCAAACCAACCTTCTATTAATTAAGAAGAAGCTTGATTACCAATGAGGAAAGGGGAAATTTGCGCTAACTGAAATCTTGCCTACTATAGTAAGGAAAGACTAAAATCAAATGCTCAAACACACCATTCATCTAACTAACTTCTAAGAGGCTTTGCTTCAAAAGAATGCTAACTTAACATGTGTGTAATCCTACTATCCTAGGCATGCAATCTAAAATAGCCAAACATTCTATTGTTGTGCATGTAAATGAACACAATAACTTTTTTCCTTTTTGTCCATTTTGTGTGAAAATAAATACTCTTGGTGATGTGGCAGGTGGGTTAGAGATGGTGGTGGAATGTCCTATGGCTTAGGAGGAAAGTAGGGATCTTCTCCTATCTTCCCTACATGTTTTTTCCACAATTCAGCCTCAAAACAAGCCACTATAGGTTGTCCTATAGGATATCCTAATGCTTCCTATAGGATGTCTTCATGCTTCCTATAGGATGTCCTAATGCTCCTACAGGATCCCCTGTATTCCTACAAGATCTGGCCGAGAGAAATAGGAGTGATTTGGAAGGTGGTGTAGGGCTTAGGGAGGTGAATGATGGGAGAAATAATGAAATGGAGTGGCTAGGACTCCTTCAGAGCCCAAAATAGAGTTTATAAGATGGCTGGATTTGCTCAACAACCCTGGAAAGTTGTTCTTATGGAATGATCAATTGGGTGAGTGACTTAGTGGGTTTTCATGATCATGGATGGATGAGGTTAGGTTGGGGTTATTGGTCATGATATCTCCTTGCAATGTAGGAACTCCTGCACTGCATCAATCACTGGCATTTATTCATGAATCATGTCAAACAAGAAAGATTTTCAATCAACTAAGAAAACAAAATTCCATTATCTAGTTGCCTATTTCATGCATGGAAAAAACTTGCAGAATAATGTGAAACACTATGAGATCTTATGCAAGGCTGAAGATATTAGAAATGACAATTAAATTCTATTCTTGAAAACTGACAAAATGCTAGCCTAAATAATAGAAAACCCTAAATTCCATGAGAAATCAGAATTCTATCTTTTTGGGCTGCATAGGAGCTATTTATTTCCTCAAACCATGGTCCCTGAAGGAGGAGTGAGGAAAAATACACCTGCTAACATATTTTTGGTATTTCTTTATCTTTTTAAGCTACCTGCTAAAGTAAGGAACAAATGGAAGCAAACTAATCCAAATTCACAACTACTTGCAATGAAATAATGCTAAAACCAATTCAACCTCTAATATATGAAATAACTAAACATACAAATACAAGAAGAGGAGCCTTTGCTGCTAGGGTTGGCCCTAAACCAAGAGCTTCAGCCCTCTTAGTCAACTTAGTGCTAGATCAAGGAAATTCTCATTCTCATTAACATATCAGAAAAATTACATAACAATGTCTTCCATAGTTCTTGAACTCGAAAATGCTTAGTGCTCTTACATAAAAAACATGAATCCTAATGAGGCTATAGGCCTCCTTATTTATAAAACTGAAGTCTCCAATGAATTCCTTAAATCTAGGGAGGCTTGGCTCCCAAACTCAAGATGAACTGGCTCCTTAACTATCACTAGCTCGGCTGCCTTTTGATCTTCATGACTCGGCTACTTGAAACTCCGAGCTAGTGTGATTTGATGGATGAATATTCGAATGAGTGAGGATTCAATGAGGAGGATCTAGCTCATACAATCTCTCCCCCTTGTCTCATTTGAGTTTCTGCCCTTAATTAGCCAAAATTGCCATGATTTTCTCTCAAAAACCTGTAATCAATGCACATTAGTCCACTAGACATAACATCTTACTTTTACTCATCTCATTAAGAAAAATATGATTAAAATATGTAAGGAATTATGAGAAGAGTTGATTTAAATAAGCTTGGAGGTGTATAAGGTCCATATAGAGTTACCCAATGATGAGGCTCATTAATATCGTAGGATGATGCAATTAAGATTTGGCTACATGAACACATGACTCATTGAAAAATACATAGGGAAGAATGATCTGTGGGAACATCTGGTGCGGTGGACTAAGGTGTGGGGTGAGATGCCTCAACCTAAGTGGGTTCATATATTTATTCATACCTTGGATGTTATCTTGAAGAACTGGTATTTAGAAATAGAGTTGTGACATGGGACCACTAACGTGGATGAGATGAAAGAAATTTTCCTACTGGTGTTCGGTTTTGATGATGGTTTTGCATGCATTGATGAAGTGCTTTGGGAAATTAAAGTAGAAATCTTCCAAACACCCATTGAACCTATCACGTGGGTACATCCTAACTAGAGTACACAGCTGCAGCATGCTTTAGAATGTTACAATGTTACAATGGAAGAAGTTGATGAGGACCTGTGGAATATTAATATCCCTGAATCCGAGGGACAATGCGAAGTTGGTGGACCTACTACAGAGATCCCTAATATTTCGCAACTGATGTGCACAATGCAAGTAAACATTGGTTCAAAAGCAAAACCAAAATTCATGAACATTGGAAACTATTGGGATGAAGATAAAGTGGATAAGGTAGCTGAATTATTACATGAATATCGGGATTTATTTCCAACCAAGTTCTATGACTTTAAAGGGATAGTAGGAGATTTGGGGGTGATGAAGATCAACTTAAAACCCAATGTGAAGCCAATGTGCACCTTCAAAAATGGTGATTTGTTACTAATGTATGACAGTAAGTTTACCAAATTTCCAGGGAATTTTCAGATGCACTAGCTAGGAACATATGTAATTAAGCACATTTCAAATGGCGGTGTGGTTCAGCTCGTGAAGTTGAATGGGGAAGTATTTATGGGCAGGATTAATGGAAGCATGTTGAAGGTTTATAGGGATGATCCCACCCATGTGCAATGGCTACATGGTCACAGGAAATTCTTAGTGCTTCTGGCAGTTGAAAGAAAGCGCAAGACTATAAACTACTCTGCCAAGGAAATATTTTACCAAGAAGGAAGGATGTGTGATGTGTTGGAAGAGTGCACAGGTGGAAACTGTAATGAATAAGCTATGCCACAAGGGGGATTGTGGTGCAACCTGCCCATAAAGTGACCATTGGAGAAGCTACAGTTGATTTGACAGTGATTTTGTTGATAAAAGGAGCAGGGGAACTACATTTAAGGCGCAAATCTTGGAACATTTACCACCAAAATCGCATTTATGAGGAATATTTATGGGGGAATGGACAGTTTGAATTCAAATCAGGTTATAAATATTGCACCCTGCTCCACACTTGGCCACTTTACTTCTTGAGAAATTATTATGTGTTGTTGCGCTTAAAGAGTCGAGTGTATTGTTGTATGTCTGGTTACCTAAGTTGGGCAGAAGTTGAGCAATAGTTCTTGAAGAGAGGGTTATGAAACATCGTGATTTCAACACCACCAGTCCTCACTATAGAACCCAGGTCATCGATACCAAAGCCTATTGCCTCTGCGGTAGGAGAGAAAAATCAGAAAAAGCCACAGCAACCCTCGGTTCGGCAATCACCGCAAAACATCCCAACTGAGAAAAGCAAGAAGGATAGAATGGATAAAAACAAGAAGCCTATGCAACCTTAGGACCTGGACAAAGAAGAAGTGAATGTGGGGATTGAGGATATCAATGCAGAAGGCACAAAGCCAATTTCTCGGTTGACGTCATATATACCACCACGGAAGCCTATCGCTAAAGTTACTAAGGACCCCGACTCTATGAAATTCAAGGTATTGATGTCATTTCTCTCGGAGGAAGTACCTATTGAGGGTGACTTGTTGGCTGAGTTCCATTTCTAATGATGGAGGATTGGAATTTTGGCGACCATGAGAAATTTCCCTAGTTGGAGCCCAATAATACTTGAAGACAGTCTACTATGAGGAGGTGGACGTTACAAGAATTGAACCGATGAAGTGGGTAGCCGATATTAAGTGCGCAAGGTTACTCAATATGTTGTATATCTCACATTTTAGCCACAACATTATTAAGACCATTTGTGTGTGCCATTTGTTGGCGTTGGTTCATGATGGGTGTCTCTAGCTAGAAGGGCCCATCCCAATTGATGATATGTTGATCCATAGAATCATAGTGCTTTCATATCAGGGTGCAAACCCTGCAGATGATTTTGTGGGAAAGTCACAAGAGAAAAATCTTACGGACCAAATGAAAAGTGACTTTTAGTTGGTGAAGAAGTCGTGGAGATATGCCATCAGTTAAATATCATATGAAGCTATGTGGTTTGTTTCATAGATCTTAATAGGAAAAATCATGCAAAAGTGTCATGCTGATGAAGTATCAGGACCAATAGTATCCTTGGTGGCGTAGTGTAGAAAGGGGGTCCAATTCAATTGGGCAAAGTACTTATGCCAAGAGTTCTTGGACTATTATTGCGAAGCACAGGAGGAAGGAAAAGAATTCCACTATGCGTGGTTGTTATTATTGATCACACTGATATCTTGGAGGAAGCCAGAAGAATCCCAGTTCCTCACACCGGATCTGAAGTTGTGCGAGGCTACCAAATTTTCCTCATTGTGGGCAACAAAGGACCCTACCCCTATCATTGAGAATAAAATGTTTTGGGTAATGTTTGAGATGGAATTGTGAATGGTTATTAACAAAAAGCCATGGTTGTCACCCAATCTGTTCAAAAAATATCAGCGCATTATAGATTTTAAGGATGATTTCCATCATGTATACATTTGTGTGAGGTGCAATTTGATGAATAAATGGACGGTGTTGTCATTTTTTGTCACTGAAGATGACATCACACAGTTAGTCCTTCATTGGCCGACTGGCTAGCTCCTTCCAACAGATATTTTTGAAGGTATAATAGGGACTAGTGCAGAAGGCGCAACAGGCACTAGTAAAGAGGCACAGAAGGAAAAGAAGATGGTGACCATCGACCTAGAGAAGAATACCGTGCTGTAACCAAAGAGCAAGCACGACGAAGAGCACCACACAGAAGAATTGGATTAGGGTAATAAAGACCCCTTTGTAGACCCAGAGAACGTTGATTCTCCCTTTATTATTAAACGACGAAAAAAGTCAAGTGTGGGAGGCACACGAAAGAAGCACAAGCCTGATAAGTCCGTCAATGTGGAGGCCATGGTCCTCACTGAGGGAGACCTTGATCAAATTGGAGATGTTCTTAGGTCTGTGATAGAAGATATTTGGGGCCGCATTGAAGAACAATACCAATCCATTTTAACGAAGGTCTAGGTGGGCCTCCAGGAGTTGGAGGTTTAGGTGAGCTGGTCTCAAGCAAGCGAGAAACCATTGACATCGGGTAGTGTGCAGTCATTCCTCACTTCAGAGATCCACGATGGACCCCTGCCTAATGGATCCTTACATATGAATGATGTCGCAAAATGGGAGAGTGCCAAGCTATCTAAAGACATAAGTATTAACCTCACGGTGCTCCCCTTATCCACTTTGAAAGAGCTACACCAAGGTGTAGTCGATGAGCTTAAGGTGCGAGAGAAATAGGCTCTCATGGTGATCAAGGATGCATAAATCACTAGTTAATAGATGTGCGATGAAAAAGCACAAAGCTCTGCAGGATCGTGATGAGGCAGCTACGAGAAGGGAGCAGCATGCACAGGGCATTTCCAGAGTATGTAGTAAACTCCCTGAGCTCCAGATTCAGTTTAAGGCTGCTTTTGAATGAAAAGTGCAGCAGCTAGAAGATGCATTTAAAGAATCAAAGGCACAGGTAGATAAAGTTCCCTTCGATCTGCAACTAAAAATTACTGCGCTTCAATTGTAGTTGCAACCTACCACACCACCGGATATCCGAGAGTAGCACGAGGTTTCCATAAGAACAGATAGGGAAAATCTCAACCCTGCAATCAAAGAATGTTGCCAGTTGTTTGAAGAGACTCTAGAATTATGAGCCTTGATGCAGAAGGACCACAGGTGCAAAATATTGAAGTTTCCATTTGGGATAAGTAGCTACAGTATGATGAGATAAAGGCAACGATATGCAACTTATCCCTAGTGCAACGGTTCGCACAGCTAAAAGAGGGTACATCCTTGGAAGGACAAATCAAGGAGCTATAGAAGAAGATGTAGATCATCCCTGAATTGATGCAACCATGGGAAGAAGAAGCAAGGAAACTCCCACAAACTATGGAAGGCACACTCAAGACTATGCAGCAGATGCAATGAACCATCATCTTAGCTGCATAAGGGCCAACTATGGAAAAGTTGGTCAAATAAGTTCGAAAAGAAGCAGTTTAATGCATAGAGGCACTTCACCCAGTGAAATATTTGTTCACCAACCTGAAAAAAAAGATAAAAAGCATACCAGTGGGGTGACTCGAGGACAAGTCACATAATTGCGTTAGGGGCCCGCTGGATGGGGTCCCCTCGTGTTGGCTTAGGGGGTCCTGACCCAGGTGTTGTGCCTTGCAAAACAACCCCCCATTTCATCTTTATTATTATTCACAAGATCATTAAAATATGAAATGGGTCCCTTTCAAAATAAAATTGATGTCAATAATCCTTACTTTATGAAATTCCAATAAAACTAAGAAAAGCAATATTCCTTTGAAATATTGGAAATAAGGCAAAAAATGCATGCATTAAACAATCAAAAGGCCAAACCCCGACCCGATAAAGCTATCGGCGATATCGGCCATCGACCATTTCCTTCATGCATTACTATCACGCCCATCGGCCAAAGTCCCGACCCGATATCGGCCATCGACCATTTCCTTCATGCATCCCTATCGCGCCCATCGGCCAAAGCCCCGACCCGATAAAGCCATCGGCGATATCGGTGATCGGCAATAAGATTGTATATCAAGTGTTGCTCATACATGCTTTCCCGACCCGATATCGGCCATCGGTGATCGGTGGTTTCTCTTGCCAAAGCTTAATGCACGCATGCCCTCCCCGATCCGATATCGGCAATCGGCGATCGGCATCATTTGAAACATTGTTAAAACTATTATCGTGCCCCTCCCCGATCCGATAAGATAAGGCACAGTTCTCCAAGAAAAGCCGTTAGAATGATTGGAAAGACGGAGTTAATGGTAATTAAGGCATAATCATTCCTGATCGGCCGCCGGTACACCCCTTGCATCATTTAAAAGATCTTTAGGCAAATATTGCACCAGTAAGCATTTATAAGGTGGCAGATTATATACAGACCCTTAATGAACCCATCCTTTCAAAATCTGCCCATAGATCATATCCTCGCTGTTTTAATAAAGGCCAAGTATATAGACGTTCTTCTTATTATTCGCTCAGTTGTGAGTTTTATTATTGTCTCAATATTACGCCAAAACCATTCTTCTACGCAGATTACAGATTTGCCAAAGCAATTCAGGCATTATGGGAAAGAAGCAGAAGAAGGTT
>APFE031661486.1:81206-123524 GCA_000404065.3 Pinus taeda
AATGGTACTTTTATCTTTGGTTTGAATTCATTCTGTGTATTTGATTTCACTGTGTAATTACTTTCTGCTATCATTATTTGTATGCATGTGTATCAACAGGAAATCTGTTCATACCACTATTGGATGACCTCATGATCTGCCTTATTATTTAATCATGTATGCGTTAATGGTATGAACCTTTAAAGTTTTGTAGTATCGATTTAATCACTGTATCTGACTATTTAGTTACAGTAATCTTGAATTATTTAAAATCTGTATTTTGAGAATGTTGTTATCTACATAATTGTATTTTTAGAATATAGAACATCAAAAGCTACGCTTTAGAAGTTCAATTAGATTCCCGGGATAGTTTTAGTTATTTATATTTCTGTCAATATTTTTAGTCATTCACCTATCACTACTATTATTCTTAAAGTCTCCATTCATCCCATTTATCTATTGCTGGGAAACTGGTCCCATTATCCCCAGTCGGAGCCACTTCACCAAACGGAAAAGGAGCTGCACTAAGGTCCGGACCGGGTGGTTTCCCCCAATGTCGATGCAACGATTTTCGAGGCATCAACACCAGGTTAAGAGTTAGTTACACCAAACAAAACCCTACACTGCTGGCCCTTTCGGCATCAACCCAGGTAGCGCAGACTATAGTCTCACCCGAAGCAGTATGGAGGGATTCTGGAACCAAGTTTCCGCATCCAAAGATTAGTGTGATGTCTTTTTATGCCCTAGATATACCTCCATGCAGATCTATAAGCCCTTAAGGCTCGGTACTGTAACTTCCTTGAATGACCTCTAGACCTTCATGAAGGTCTATGATCACCTTTTGTAGATCTTGAACAAATGAATTAGCTACTTACGCACACCATAGATTATCCTTAGATTAGTTTTTACTCAGATCTACCTAAGTGTCCAATAAACATAATAGAAATTATTATGATCTTCACGTAATAAAGTAACATTAATTACATTCAGTTAGTTGGATGTATCTAGTAAATTCGCACATCAATACATCATTATTTCATAGACATTGTTTCATCACAGCATATATCGTAATCATACATAACAGAAGTAAAGATATAAAACACAGGAATTTATACAACATTCTTCTTTATTGATATTCAGTATAGGTTTACAGACTCAAAACTTCCCTTGGCACTCAGCTGCAGGGTTCCACGCACTCAGTTCTGGACACTCCTCTAGGCCTCTGCACACTCAGCTACAGAGCCTTTTTCCCCTCTAAGACTTACTTCTCTGTGTTGAATCTCTAAACTTCTTTCGTCGTACCCATAGACAAAGACATAGATATGCCTTAGACTCTCTAAGAGACACCAATTTATACAATCACATGGGCCACGGACCATGGGTAGATCTTCAAAAACTGACTCAAGTTTACATAAATGAGGGTAAAAACCCTTTTTGACTCTGAGACTAGTTACATGCTCCGCGTCCACAATTTGCGGATACTTTACATATTTTTACATCAAAACTTAGGCTTTTGCCCCAAAACTGACCCAGGGGACCCCATCCCAATAGGCCCCCAACACAAAGGTCGTGACTCACCCTCGAGTCACTTGGCTAGCATGGGGATCTTGCTGTGAAGATCCCCCAACTCCACCTGCACAACCGCTACCTCAACAATGTTCTGTGTAGTTTCCTACATGACTTGTTCGATGAGCTACTCTGTAGCGGGCCCTTTTCCTGCCAGCTTGATCTTCTGTTGTGTGAGCTGCAAGTTTGACAGTTTCTCTTGGATGTTGGTCAAGACTTGGTAGGCTTCTTCCAACCAAGGACCCAACCTAGCCTTAAGAACTGCTTCTTTTTTTGCACTACTTCCACTTGTGCAAGGAGTTTCTTCCCCTCCTGCAACTTGGCAAGGCATTGTGCTATAGCAATTGAGCGCGTCGTAGCCCTAACCTCGTCATACTGCTTTTGGAGTTCATGGATCTCTATACTCAATATCTGCAAGTTGGGGTCTTCTTGCAGAGTCTTCACCAACTCCATTGCCTACTCAAACAAAGTTATGCAGTCCACGACTACAGCATCCACAATATCCATCCCTTCCTTGATGGCGGCTATGCGTTGTTCCCTGACCTTGGGTAGAGTCAAAGGTTGTGATTTGAGCTCCAGCTCCATGATTTTCATGTTGAGTTCAAATTGAACTCTTGCCACCTTTTCCTTTTCATCTCGAATACCCACAGTGAGTTTCCAGATCTTAGCCTTTGGTTGTGTGTCCTTAGTTATGTGCAACTCCAACACTTTTCTACACGCCTCGGCAACTGCGATTGCCAACTGGGCGCTCTGCGCCTAGATCGTATCCCTTTATTTCAGGGCCAATGTCTTCTTAGTGAACATTTTCTCATTGTTCACCTAGTACTTTCTTATTAAACTGAGAGTGCGCTTCTCCCGAGCTCTCAGTTACATTATCACTCCTATCTAGAGTGCATGAAGAGACTCATTAGGGAGCACTGCAACATTGAGGTCGATGTTCTTCAGGGTGTGAATGATGATCTTGTCATCAACTGATTCCATGCTCATGAACACTTCTGGTAGAGCAATTGTCCTTAGGTCCACTATCCTAACCAATTTTGAAGCCTGACTTGTCCCCAGTGCCAGACTCGTCTGTGCGATGCTCACCTGTCATGTGCCCACCTGTATTCGGCTAGTTTGGATCTGCATCTCGCATAGAGCCTTTTGAATATTTTCCAATGACTACATGTATTGTTGCTCGAATTGTTACAATAGGTCAGTGGTAGTGTCATTCACTTTGTCCGGGATCTCGTCAAGATCGCCCTTTGTTAGCGTGATGGGATCCACCTGTGTTTTAGCCAACAATGTCTTCTTGTGGGAACCCTCCTTCTATTGTTCTCTGCACTTCCTTACCTGAAATGGGTTACTATGCCCCTCGTCACCTCCTCTGCCCTGCGCAGACTCCTCTTCCTCCTCGGTTTCAGGTGAAGGATATTTGTCGCTCTACTCAGAGTCATGCTATTCTTGTTCAGCATGTTCCTTTGTGGTGCACTCCTTTTCTAGTCGAACCTTCTCTTCAGCTTCTTTCTTTCACTACGTAGCTAACTTTTGTGACACTTGTTGTGTAGCATTCTTTCGCTTCTTCTCTGTTGAGCTCCTCGTGCCTTTGCTGGTGCCTACCTCTAAGTCAGATGTGGTGCACCAATCTTCCGACCACCGGTTGATTACTTCCTGTATGGCATCATCATTGACCAAGTACGGAAGATCAAACCATTTCTGTTGTGGGTCCTTTCGCACCCGATTGTAAACACAATGGAATTCTACCTTGAACTCAACATATTCGGACAGTTGTTCATACATAGTTAGGGATAATCATGGGCACTAGTTGATGGCCATGTGGATGCTCGCCTCTATCAATACTGAAAAAATCTTCATTTTTGTGACTCGCGCGGGGTCCTTCGTGGCCCAGAGGGAAGCAAACTATGTAGCCTCCGCTAATCCTGCCTTCAATGGAGGAAATTGGTTGTCCTCCAGCAGCTCCCAAGCAACCAGCACAATGGAGAGCAACAACCATGCATAGTGGAAGGTCTCTCTCTCATCTTGGTGCTCGTGAAACTTCACAGGGAATGCATTACATAAATAGCATGACCAATTAAACTGCACGCCCTCTGTGCATTGTGCAGCTAATGAGATCAGAGGCGTCAAAACCTCGTCCGCGTGATACTTCCTCATAACCTTGCCATCTAGTATTTGTGTGGCAATTTTTACCGCGTTATTGTTGATGGATGTTATGGAGTAACTGAGTGGCTTCTTGATAAGCTCAAATTTATTTTTCATCCTCTGCCAAGTCTCTCTTGCTTATCTTTCTGCCAAACTCCTTGGCCATATTCAAGCCCTCATCCAGTAGGAGCATGATCCTATGGATGAGCATGTCCATGATGGGGATAGGTGCACCAAGCCATAAGCACCCATCGTCCACCAAAGTAAGTAGATGTTGTATATAGGTGGTATTAATGTTAGAGCGGTGGTAGTGGGGCACCCACAGTAGGTTCAACAACCTAGATTGCTCTACTCTGTGGATCCATTCAACTAAATCCAACATGGTGACACCAGAGTCTTTGTAATACACTCGTCTCATATAATTCTCTATCACGAGGTGGGGGAACCTCTCATGGTCAGCCAGGTCCTAGTCTTCCATTTTTAAAAGGGGAACCCGCGCCAGGTGCGGACCTTCGAAGGTTATATTTTCTAACAACAAGGGCATGTGAATGACGAATTTCTTCGAGTCTGGGTCCTAGGTGACCTTCGTCTTCCCTTTACATGGAGGGATATATTCCGGTAACTTGGTGATTGGCTCCATGCCCTTAGCATCTATATCTTTAGCGCCCTCCTCAGCCTCCAAATCTATAACCTTCTGAGGTTGCTTGTCCTTCTTCTATGTCTGGGGAGCATAATGCTTCCTATGCAACTCATGCACTGGCACCGTCTTTTCTGCTTGTCTTTCTTCAGCTTTTGGGTCTCTCGTACGGGTGTAGGCTTTGACCTAGGTGACCTCATCATCATAGGCACAGAAGCTGGAGCCTCCATGCTCACAACCTCTGGAGCAACTACTTTAGAGGTGACATTTCCTTCAGTGCTTGCCATCTCAGCAAAACCCGGTCCTAACATGATGTCGTAAATGAATTTCCTGGACGACTCAGGTAGATTATCAAATGGGGCTTGCGACCAAATCTTCAAAGAATGCACGATTCATACGCAACAAGCACAGCTCAAAAACTTGAAGGGTGAAAAGTGTTCTCTGTTGGACTAAAACGCGTAATTTATAGGGGAATTTGAATTCAAATCCAACCTTTCCCACCAAAATTTACCCATTAATGATGATTTGGTAGTAGATCTCCAAATATTTCAGCCTTGAATGCTGCACACCCACTCCTCTTAACTGTCTCTTGGCTGTCAAATCATGAACAGTGACTCTAATGGTCACTTTCTGGATATGATGCACGGTATCTCCCTCCATAGCACATCTCCCTTCACACGACTTTTGTTACTGTGATATCACCCTTTTTTGCGCAACCCCTTTGTCACGTAGTCCCCAAAACAGGGTAGTGTAGTTTATAGTCTCACACTCCCTTACAGGTGCCTGGAGCATTAAGACTATCCTGCCATCATGTAGTTATTGAGCCGAAATCTCATGTATATGGCTTCAACTAGCTTCCATCGACCCTTCCCAGAAATGGTTCTCCATTCAGCATCGCAAGCTGAACTACGCCTCCATCTGTAATTTTTGTGATGACATGCAGTCCCAGCTAGTGCGTCTGAAACTTTCCTAGAAACTTATTTAACTTACTATCATATAATAAAACCAAGTCATTTACCTTAAATGTGTGTAGCTTGATGTGTTGATCGTGCCATGCTTTTTCATGTTCCTTCTATACTCGCTGATGGAATCCAGCCAAGACCCTATCTTCTTCGAACTCCATTAGCTACGCGAGTTGTTCTTCTAAGGCCTCGTGGTCCACCATTCCTATGAAATATGTTATGCGGATACTAGGCACAATATATTCCATAGCCATCACAGCTTCTACACCATAGACCAATCGGAAAGGTGTCTGACTTGTTAGCTTTTTCTAAGTAGTCTTGTAAGCCCACAGCATTATCGGTACGCGTACATCCCAATTGTTCCACTACGCATTGCAAATATTTGTTAGCGTATTCTCCAATATCTTATTGAAGGCCTCAATTATTCCATTAGCCTGAGGATGATATGGTAAACCTAGAACTCTTCGATCAGTGCACTGATTGTTTCATTGAGGAAGTGTGTACCACGATCACTCATCACTTTTGTGCAATTGAACCTAGTTAACATGTACTCAAACAAGAAATTTGTCGTTGCGGCCCCGGTACAATCCTTCACAGGCTATGCCTTCATCCATCTAGTCAGATACTTTGTCCCGTTGATGATATAGCTTGCACCTTTTTCCTTGCCTGGGGGCTGAATCGGTCCTACAAAGTCGATTTCCCATTTCTCAAATGGCTACAATGACACCAGAGGGTTCAGAGGAAGCTCATCCCTTCACGATGGTATTCTCATTCTCTGACATGCATCACATTCCCTATAATATGCTTTGATATCCTTATGTAATGTAGGCCACCACAAACCCGCGCGCAAAATCTTCTATGTTGCTACTTCTCTTGAATAATTTCCTCTCGCATCTCCTACATGAGCTTCAATGAGGATGCTATTTTGTTCAAAATTGGGCACAGATCGTTAAAGTATCTCGTCCAATCCCATCTTATATAAATGTCCTGCAACTACTGAGAAATCAGTCGCACACACTACCAACTCTTTCTTCTGCTGACTAGTGTATCATTTTGGAGCCGTTTTGGTAGCCAAGAAGTGGATAATATCAGCAAAATGATTATCCTCTATGTGCACCACAAAGAGATGCACATCGGGAAGTCCTTCCTCCAAATTAGTAGGCTCCTCCTCTGTCTCAATGCACGACAAATGATCAGGTCTTGCATTCAACCTTCCTAGCTTCACAATGACCTCAAAGTCATATTCTTGAAATAACAACTACTATATGCATATTTTTCCCCCCAACAGAGGCTTATTGACTAGATACTTCAATGCATAATGCTCTATGTACATTTTGAAATCTCCACCCAACAGATAGTTTCTGAACTTATGGTGCACATACACCATAGCCAATCCTTCGCGCTCTATTGTTTAGTAATTCTTCTCATCCTTTGACAACTTTCTGCTTGCAAATGTTATAGGATGATCCAGCTCTCCTTCACCAGCCTGTGTCAGCACTGCTCCTAATGCAATACACGAGGAATCAACATGCACATGGAATTCCTTCTTCCGATCTAGGAAGACCAAGATCGGTTCGGTGACCATCTTTTCTTTCAATATATCCAGACTGCATTGGAATTCTTCATCCCAACATAATGTAACATCCTTCTTTAATAGCTTCTCCATATGCATGGTAATCTGAGTATAATCCTTGATGAACTTTCGATAATATCCAGTATGGCCCAGCGTTACGCACAACTATTTGACACTCCTTGGTGCCTCCTAATTGACTATTACCACGATCTTGGTAGGGTCCACCATTAGTCCTTGCTTGCACCCCACATGACCCAACAAAATTCCAAAGGGGACACAGAATAAGCACTTCTTTAGGTTCAGTGTTATCTGATACCTTCAGCACATGTCCAACATTAAGTGTAGACTGGCTATATGGCACTTTACTAACCCAAACATTGTCCAATCATCAAAATATACCTCCAATAATTTGTGAATAAACTGCTTGAATGCTACGATGACCATGCAAGAGAATATTGTTGGCGCATTCTTGAGTCTAAACAACATCACTATATACTGGAAGCAACCCCATTCCATTACGAAGGTGTTCTTGCTCCTATGCTCTGGCACAATCTTAATCTAATGGTACCCATAGAACCCATCAATGAATGAGTAGGCCTCTTGTCCCCCAACATTATCCAATACCTCATCAGTAAATGGTGTCGGAAAAGGATCATGGACATAGGCATCATTAAGCTTCCTAAGATCTACGTAAATCCGTATTTCTCCATTTTGTTTATTTTCTTGGACTACCATTGGGCTCACCTAATCAGATTCCTCCATTGGTTCAATAATGCCCACCTCAGCATCTTGTCCAACTCCAAGTGGACCTTTTCCTTGTATTTGGGATTAAGGCGATATGGCCTCTGCTTAATAGGCTTCACATCTGGCTTCAAAGTTATTTTCATCACACCCAAATTGCCTACGATGACCTTCAAGTCCGAAAATTTTGTAGGAAACAAATCCTAATATTCGCAGAGCAATTCAACAACCTTATCCATCGTGGAACCATCCTAGTAATCTCTAATCTTTGCAAATTTTGGCTCTGCTTCCATACCAATGTTTACTTGCCTAGTTTTCAACGGCGTAGTGATGTCCAGATTTTCTATCTGCGGACTTTCGACCTTGCGGTGGCCCTTTGCCTCTGGAATATTGATATTCCATGGATCTTCATCCCCCCCTTAGCAGTCACATTATAACATTCCAACGCATGGCACAGCTGGGTGATCCAATCTAGTTGAACTAATTCCAAAGGATCTTGCGAAATACCAAAGATCGCTTCCTTAACCTCCTACAGAGCTTCATCAATGCTTTCGAACACGTCTTTAAAACTCAAGATCATTAAGAATCCTTCCCTTAATATATCCCACTCTATGGTGCCATGGTGGAGCTCTGTTTCTAGGTAACAATTCATAGGAATTATATCCTGAGTGTGACAAAATAGATGCACCCATTCTGGTTGCGGCTTCATTCCATAAACTTTAGTCCACTTTGCTAAACGATCACGTGGATCATTTCTCCCCTCATTTCTCAGTCAACAAAAATTTTTGGTGACCATATCGTAACCTCATCATTTTCCTATAATCTCGCCATTCATCAAAGTTATCTTTTTGCGTACCCCACCACCGTGTAGGCGTAGCACGCAACGCCAAATCCAGCACTTGAAAGCGATGGTCTTTAAGTACTTCTCTTTCAAAGGCATCCAAAAGCTTATCTACATCAGTTAAACCATCATAATAAGGTAAATTTCTTACATCCAATGACACACAGCGTAGTGATTTAGTCATCATGTTGCAGTGCAACGTAGATACTTCATGCAACCTATTCTGCCAATACTCCAATTCTTCATCTAAGTCTGAGGTACAGGAGATTTTGCAATCCCATGCAATCCATCCATCAGTTGTTGGATTAATATAGTCTTGGTCTCGAGCAGTAATTTTGTATATCTGGTCAAATTCATCATCACTTTCTTTACAGCGGACTGGTTTAGTATAGTGTGCTCCCTCTGCAGGGTCTAATGGTACTACAACTGGGAGCAATTTCCTTTCAAATGACATTGTCCTCTTCTTCAAATTGATGACCCCATTCATATCAATAGCCCAATCAATTCCAGAGAGTGTGGGGTATGGATTGTTGTCATCAACAATTTCTATCATTTCAAAATCATCCAGCATGCTCGCACCTTCTATATCTACGGTAACTCCATGCAATCGTCCCATAGGGGTAATCTTCTCCTGGTTTTCCATCCTTAATTGAATCGGATACCACTGCAGTGCAAATCTCCCCATTCTTTCCCATGTTCTTTTAGGAAAAATGTTTGCACCAGATCTCAGATCCAAAATAACTTGGTCCATCTGATAGTCTCCTATTTGCACAGTGATCCTCATCTCGTGCCTTGTTCTTGTCTTATGTTTGCCAATATTTCTGACTATGCAATGTCCTTCAGGAGCATTTTCCTTACCTGCACACCTATTTATCAACTCTTGTAGCCCCTTTACATCCTTGCTATCGTGCAGTAGTTTCGTACAAGTCACCAAGAATGTGGTAAGCACAAAGGGATCAATCTCTGCAGGCACACTGGTTTCTGGTAGCTTGTCCTGACTGCCTAAGGTGGATGCCTCAGTGAAGCTTTTCTTTGCCTCCACAAACGTCTCCTTCGCACGTTCTAGATCAATGCCAACTTCTTTTTCTGGGGCCTTGCAGACCCACCCACTTTCTTTAGGTTGGTTTCCTTTATTTCCACCAGTTGTTATTTCGCTTCTCAACATGATATTCATGTTTAGATTTTCCTCGTGGGGCTCAGCCCTCATCATATGAAAGTTCTGGGTAGGCTGTTGAGGCTGCACCTTCTTCTCCTACATCTAAACTATCAACACAGGGCATTCTTCTATTGTGTGGTCAAATTGAGTGTAGTATTGACATGATGGGCGTGTCTGACTCGTACACTCCTGTGCGTAGTTCCTTGGTGTTCCACAATTATAGAAACTGACTTGTCCATGACCTCTACCAGGTCCTCCTTCTCCTCAACCTCATCCATGCCCTTGATATCATCTGCGTGCTCCTCCAGCACCCTGATCCGGAGGCCAAGTTTTTGCTTACATTCGATATGTAGGCATTCTTTCCATCATCAGTTCATAACTACAGCAGTGGCGCTCATCGTGGCCCACCGATTTGCATAATTCTCAGAACAATTTTTTTGGTGTCTACACAAACTTTTGCAGCAGATGACAATTATATGTTACATGTTTTCCGGCCACTTGATAAATAGAGCACCATAGTGTGGGTCCCGCACTTGGGCCTGCTAGAGCTTCCTGCATTAGGGGCATTGATCCTACCCCTCTAATGTAATTCGTAAAGACAAGGCAATGATCTTTATCATGCCTTGGTTTTTACACTTGAGGCACCAGACTTCCTTGTGCACTTATGGCTTGGCCTCCCTTTCTTTTTTCAAGCTCTATAATTCAAAGCAGAAGTTCTGCAACTATGAGTGAATTTTTTGGACTCCCAAAGATGCATCCTGAATAGGCATTTCATGCAATCTCAGTGCGATTTCCAGAGCTTCCATTTAAGTCCCTAACTTTTGCTACGATAAATCAATCCTTAGGTGGGGTAGGAGCAAGGCTATAAACCACTTTCGGTGCTTACTATCTGTGAGATGCATATTAGCTTCACGGATTACGCACTTAAATCTTTGATCTAACTCCCAGGTGTTTCACCAGCCCTCATCATGATTTCCTTGAATCCAATTACTGATTGTGAGTCAGACTTAGGCTTACCAAATTCTTTGTTCAAAGCAGCCTGAGTGTCTACTAATGATGCCAACAGATTATCAGGGCAATACTTAATGTACCATGTCATCGCGTGATCCTGTAGAATGGTAACCAACTGCACCTTCTTTATATTATCATATGTATTGTTGTGTTGTCCACATATCCTTCGCAACAAACCAAAATTGATCTGCATCCTCACTTCCTAAGCCCTTAAAAGCTGGCAACTTCATTGTATTTGACATGTTGAATGGCAGTGGTGGTGGTGGTGTGGGTGAAGGTGTACATTGTGGGGGTGAAGGTGGAGGTGGTGTGGATGGATGATGTATTCGCGGAAAAACCTGCCTTATCTACTAGACAGCGCTTCACAGTGAGGTCCGTACTGCTCCCTCATCGTCACTTGAAGGAGGTCTGATCAACAAGCTATATTCAAGACCTGGTTTTTCTTGGTTTCTAAAGCTCCTCCCACTTCGCGTAGATCTAAACATCAAGGCAATGGCATAATCTTTTTTTCACACAAGAGTATCTTAATCCAAGTATTCAAAGATCTCAAATACTTACCTCGCGGTCCTTTCAAAAAGCGTCACTCTGCTTCACTGTAATTAACTGAGGTATCAACCATGAATTCTGTTAAAAATCCTCCTATGACTCAGTCAAGCCAGTGATTGACAGCGCGCGTGATCTTATCTTTAGAAACTTCCAACCTCCGCACTAGCTTTGGAGTCCACAATATTTGACAGTCAAGTTTCCACCTTCCTTGGTCATATGCCAACTTAGTGATCCACTCATATAGTTCGATTGGGAAGGTGCAGAAGAAAATTTCATGTATTTCTATGTACAAATATTTTTCCAACCACTGCTCTTTTGTTAGGCGCAGAATTCTATTCTCTTGCGCCATGAATTCGTGGATATTTCTATCCAACCACTTCTCAATTTCCTTTTTGGTCAAATTCCAGTGATGTGACATCATGCATCTCTTTATGCAGATCCTGGTCTCGGCAATAGAAACATTTGTTGGCTTAGGGGGTCCTGACCCAGGTTCAGAGTTAGTTGCACCAAGAAATACCCTACACTACTAGCCCTTTCAACATCCACTTGCGCAGCGTAGACTAAAGTCTCACTCGAATTAGTATGGGGGGATGTTGGAACCAAGTTTCCGCATCCAGAGATCAGTGTGATGTATTTTTACGCCCAAGATCTGCCTCTGCGCAGATCTATAAGCCCTTAAGGCTTGGTGTTGTAACTTACTTGAATGATCTCTAGACCTTCGCGAAGGTCTACGATCACCTTTTGTGGACCCTGAACAGATGAATTAGCTACTTACATGCACCATGATTATCTTTAGATCATTATACTCAGATCTACCTAAGTGCCCAATAAACATAACATAAAGTATCATGATCTTCACATAATAACCTAACATTAATTGCATTCAGTTAGTTAGATGTATCCAGTAAATTTGTGCATCAATAAGTCATTATTTCATAAAGACATCATTTCGTCACATCATATATCGTAATTGTACATAACATAAGTAAAGAGATAAAACACAGGAATTTCTGCAACAGTCTTCTTTATTGATCTTCAATATAGGTTTGCAGACTCAAAATTTCCCTGCACACTCAGTTGCAGGGGTCCGAGCACTCAGCTATGGACACTCCTTTAGGCCTCTGCGTACTTAGCTGCAGAGCCTTTTTCCCCCCTAAGACTTACTTCTCTGCACTCTCTCTAGAGTCCTTTCGTCATACCCATAGACAAAGACATAGATCTGCCTTAGACTCTTTAAGACACACCTATTTATACAATCCCATGGTCTGTGAAACATGGTTAGATCTTCAAAAATGAGGGTAAAACCCTTTTTGACTCTTGACTAGCTACGGGCTCTGCGTCCACAATTCGCGGAGACTTTACATCTTTTTACATCAAAACTTGGGCTTTTGCCCCAAAACTGACCCAGGGGACCCCATTCCAACACTTGGGTAAATTTTCTTAAAATGTTGTAAGTCTCTGCATTTTGAGGAGCGAAGCACGAGTAGTGCGGGTCAAATAGGAGTCAAGGGGTTTTAGGAAGGTCAAAACCCCTTATATTTTGGTATTGTTTTGAGATCTGCCCATGGTTTGTGGACCATGGTATTGTAATAGAAAAGAGTATAAAAAGGTGTCTTAACGAGTCTAAAGGAATGAATCAGTTGATGGATGAAATAATTTTGAGTCTGATTTTGTAGATCTTTCTGTATTCGGGTGAAGAGGAAGGCTCCTACAGCTGAATGAACGGAGACCTTGGTAAGTCTGCAGCTGAGTGTGCGAGCCCCTACAATTGTGTGTGCAGGGTCTGGAATGTTTGTATGAAGAATATTTGAAGAAATTATGTGTCTATTCTTATGCACTTGTGTATTTTCTGTATTTTCACGCAACCGAATGAAGTTTATCTATATTTTATCTTAAGTACTCCGTGAAGATCTAGATCTATTGTTAGATGTTATTTTATGCATGATTAGATGTTTATGCGCAGCTTATAACTTTTTTTAACTGAAAATTACTTAAGTTCATGAATAAGGGTTTGCGAAGGTCATATCAGAACTAAGACTACATAAAACGCCTTAAACCACATCACATAGCCTTCTGGACGCGGAAGCCTTGTTCTAGCATCCCCTAATAATGCCCCGGGTGAGATTGCAGCCTTTGTTATGTGGGTTTTTGCTGAAAGGGCCGGTAGTGTAGGTGTTGGGTAGCGAAGGCCCCGCGTAACGATTTTGGGGCTCAAAGCCCACAATTTTGGGTAAAGGCATGGTAAAGACTCCGCGATATGCACAGAGCACGAAGTGTAATGAGTCAAGTCAAAGGGTTGTCTGACCAAAAATAATGTAAAATGAGTCAACCTATCTGTGATCCATGGACCATGGAAATGTATAAATAGAGAAAGGCACTATGGTTAGAAATCAGCTTTTGGCAAAGTATTTTTGATCTGGAATGTAATGGGTTTATGAAGCAAGAAGTCTTGGAGCGTCTATAAGTCCAAGTCAAGGGTGTTGGTAGAGAGATAGAGGCTCTGTAGCTGTGTGTGCAGAGGCCTGGCAGATTCCACAGCTGTGTACGTGGACCCCTGCAGCTGAATGCGCAAGGCAGATCTGGTTGTACTGAAGAGAAGATCAATAAAGATAAGAATTTCTGAGTCATTGTGTGGTTTCTTTCGGATCTATCTGTTACTTATGTTCTAAATTTATGCATGATTTGTTATATGAGTATATATATTTCTTTATGATCACGTGCCCTAGGCTTTATTGTTAAATGTTTGCTTAAAGACTATACTGAAAAGCTCAGATCTGTAATAATTTCATTAATAAGCTAATACACTCGTGTAGATTTTCACAGAAGACCGATAATTATCTAACGTGGCAAGAAGCCACAGAACTGTTCGTACCCCTCAAGACAACCCAAGGGTGCGGAAACCTAGTTCCAACACCCTCCCCTACTACCTCGGGTGAGACCTCACTCTGCGCTCCATGGGTTGTTACTGAAAGGGTCGGTAGCTGTGGGATTTGTTTGGCTAATAACTCCTCTGAACCTGGTTCAAGGCCCAATAAGCCAACAAATGGTTCTGTAGCTGGGACTGGGATTTGCATAAGGGATGTCTAATGTCGGAACACTAGAACCCTACAAAGAAAGAGCTTGAAGATTGGTTAGACCAAAAGCTTCATGAGTTTTTGGTTCAGGAAAATAGAAATCCACAGATATCAGAAGAAAGGTGGTTGGATCATTACATATACACAAAGATCCACAAGATCTTCTTTGCGTCATTCTCGATAGAGTTGTACGAGTGGATTGCGAGGCTAGTTGACAGTGTGGGGAGGTGCAGACTAGATCAACCCATTGTGTGGACTCTGGAATTGGTGCGCGGGCTAGAAGCATCTGAAGAAAAAATCGCACGCGTAGTAGATCACCATTTGGATCAGATAATAGGAGGCTTTATCACTAAGTTCGCGATAGACACAACTGTGAGTTATAGTGAAGCAGAAAGGCGCTTTCTCCAAGGGCCGAGGGGTAAATATATCAAATCGTTGAATACCTGGATTAAAATGTTGTTATGTGAAAAACAGATTATGCACATTCATTAATGTCCAGCGTAACGCGGAACGGAAGAGGATACCGAGGAACCGAAGGATTAGAGAACAACCCCTTGATTTCTATTTCGCAAGAAAGTGAGGAAGAACTCATAGGGTTCTCTCTGAGAAGTGTAGTCTAGTTGATTAAGCAGCGTATCCCACTGATACCACCACCGTCCACACCATCACCTACTTCACCCACATCGAATCCATCTTCGCCGACCCCACCTCTGCCATCTCCGAGGGTTGGGATGGCAGGTGCAGTCAAGTTGCCGGTATTTAGAGGCATAGGAAATGAGGAACTAGGTCAGTTTTGGTTTGTGGTAAAGGTTGAATGGGAAGCCCAAGGCATAATGGATGATAACATCAAAAAGGCTACTCTGGTTAGTGCGTTGCAGGAATAGCAGTGATCATCCAAATGCAGGAATAGCAGTGATCCATGATGCATTGAACAGAGAATTTAGTCACCCAAAATCAAAGACGCAGGCGGTCATTGGGTTCAAGGAGATCACAATGTTACCTTGTGAAACCCCGTGGGATCTGGACCAAAGATTGAAAAGCACAATCCGCGAGGCTAACATGACATTGATGAATGTGCAACACTGCACGTGGTTTGTGGTGTCATTAACACACATCTAAGGATGACACTATCACAACAAAAGATCTCAACCCAAGTCGAAGCATTAGAGACAGCAATGAGGTTGCACGAAACTCCAATATAGGATCTGGGGTTGGGAGTTCAGCAAATCCATGAGTAACTACAAAACCTGTGCTTAGAAATTCAAAGCTTGAAGCAAGAAAGGGTGCCCCGATCAGAGGCGTGTACAGAGGTACGGTGCATTAAATGCAAAAGTCAAGGACATGACAAGGACCACTGCCCCGTCTTCACGAACTATCTGGTGGGAGGGGGCCCGATGCCATTAAAGTTGGAGGTACAAGTAGGGCCAAGTGTGACACCCATGCTTTGGTGTTCCATTTGTCAAGTGGGGGGAAAGCACGCAACAGACAACTGCCACCTGTTGTAGAAGTATACCCAGACCCCACAGCAGTTGTATTGCAACTTTTGTAGATCAGTGGGTCACGACAAGCGAACATGTCAAAGTTATGATTTAATGATGGAAAGGACCCCAACCTATCGAATGCAGGCTGAAGTCATCGGGCCACGCGAGGGATTTCAAGGATGTAGACGAGGAAGAGGAATGGGGCCTGGGTGAGGGCGTGGACAACTGATATGTTATAATTGTGGAGGGTCGAGGCACTATGCTCGTGACTGTACTAATCCAACGAGGATATCTTGTCCATACTGTGAGCAGTTGGACCATGAAATGGTAGACTGTCCGAGGCTTATTTCCCAGATGTGCGAGAAGGGGGTATTGCAGCCTAATCTTACTCAAAACGTCCAAATGATGAGGTCGAAACCCTGCGAAGAGGACCCTAGCGTAAACATGGTAATAAAGAGTGGTGCAAACACAGGAGGAGATGCAAGGAAACAGCTTGGAGATGATGGGAAGGGTCGCGATGCTCCTACAAAGGAACCTGACTTGGAAATAGAACAAGCGAAAGGGATGTCTAAAGAAGTTTAGAAGAGCTTCACGAAAGTCTCTACTCCAGGTAATAGGGATCCAATTGAGCCGGGAATGGATCACTCTATGCTTACCACCTTTTTAGAGACATGTATGACATTGCTACATGACAATAGAGTGGTTAAAGGACTGCAAGAGTTAATCACTAGGTGCACAGGATCAGGGGAACTACGCGTAATCTGAAAACTAGGGAAACATGTCATGTGCACCGGGAAAGAGACGTGAATTACGGCACAAATCGTTGAATACGAGATGGACCAAGTCATTCTAGATATAGGGTCGGATGCAAATGTGTTACCTAAGTGAACGTGGGAATGTATGGGTAGGCCCGCCCTATAGTGGTCTCCTATTCAACTATGAATGGCCAACCAGCAAAAGATCTTACCAATGGGACAACTACAAGGGGTGACAATCGACATTGAAGGAGTAAGTATGCAGATCGACATTGAGGTAATAGAAATTGGTGATGATAGTAATCCATACCGTGCATTGCTAGGAATAGATTGGGCCACGGACATGAATGGGGTCATCAACTTAAAAAAATGGAAAATGACATTCGAGAAAAAGTCCCTAAGTGTCATAGTTCAACTAGACCTAGCTGAAGGAGCACGCTATACCAAACCAATGCGTGATGAAGATAGTGATGATGAACTAGACTGCATCTACTAGATAATAGCGCAAGACCAGGATCGAATGAATTCCTCAGTAGACGAAATACTCTCATGGGAGCGCGCTAGTTCCTACACATCGGATTCAAATGAAGAAATTGAACGATGGCAGAACCGATTACAGGAAGTCACAACACTCAACTGCAATTTGATGATTAGATCATTGCGACACGTGAGCAATGAAGGAAGACAATGGCCAGTGGAAAATGGTGCCACAAATGAGGAGCAGTTCGTCAACCCTGGCACTTCAATCATAGAAGGAGGTGGCATAGTGAGTTGCACGCACCAGGGTGGTGTGCACAGAGGAAGTTGAGGAGGAAGGAGCGTGGAGGTAGAAGGCGGTTTTGGGTATGGATTTGAGGACATGTGTGGCGACTGTAGCCAAGACAGCCATGATGGAGCAGGGAAGCTACCCATCTACAACGGAGGGCACGGGTGTATGCTGCGCAACCATCGACCGAATTGAATCTGCGTGTCACAACGGTTCGCAGGGCCAATAAGACTGTAAACAAGGCAGAAGGGGCCAAGGAAACTCTATCCATGGTCATACGGGCCATTGCCCTTGCAGCCTGACCTAAACAAGAAGACTTGGGTGAAGGGATCCAGCCATTATGGGAAGCCATTCGGCGCGGCAAAATGAGACTTTGCAAGTTAGAGGAAGCGGGGGCTAGGCTAAGAAAGAAAAGTGCAAGGCTAGATGAAGAAATTAACAAAATAAAATTAGGAGTCACACAAACAGGCCACATGAAAGAGCCACTGAGGGGACTGGACCTGGTCGGCTCTCCTACGCTACTAGAACAAGCCGCGACCCTGCTATCATGGTTGCGACTGCACCCTAGGGCACAAGGGAGCACAGACCGCAATATGCTACTGGGCTCAACAGAACACGCAGGGTGCCCAGAACCTGGGCTAGCAGGGAAGAGGAAGGCTCGCATGAGGGGTGTGACCACCTGACTATCTGTAGGAGGCCCAGTCTCAGCACTCCACGCAGTTGAAAGAGGGTGCGGTACTATAAAACAATATGTAGGAAGGTTGCGCGATTCGGCTGTGATGTACAGCGCTAGTAGAAAGTATAGTACACACTCGCGTAACAGGGGTTGCGCTGCCATGTCGGGGGGATGGTAGATGATCATTGCAATTACTATTCATGATAAGATGTCCCATTTAAGACACCAAGGAGCGGGCGATGGGCAATTAAGACATAGAGGTAATCGCCAAAATCGCATTAAAGAGCCACAGAGAGGGAAAAAGGTCAAATTTGAATTCGAAATAGTATATAAAAAACAGGTGAAGTGTCACAAAATAAAGCTTGAGCTTCTGAAGAATATAACACCCTAGGTTCAAACTGAGAGGAGCACGATGAATGAAAAACTGATGAAAGAAAGCTCGTGGTTTCAGGAATTTTTGAAGGAATTGCAAGAGAAATTACTCCAGTCGATAGCCACCACCAAGGATGTTACATAGAATCCTATGTCGCAGGCAGCTGTAGTTCCTAAATCCCCCAGGATGCCACAATCTAAGAAGAATCCCCAACTAGCAGGACTGGTCTGGACATCTCCGCGAAATCCACAAGTAAATTGACGATGGAGGAAAAAGGAAAAACTATTACAATTGAGAGTGATGAAGAGGTTGAGGATTCTCTGACCTATATCAAAGAAGTCGAACCCAGCAAAGAAAGAGAAGAAGACCTCCAATCAGTAATACACCCTAAGTATGTGACTCCTAGGAAAGGGAAGGCCAAGATCCCTAATGATCTAGATGTTGTGGACAACATACTCATCACCCTGTCTCTTCCAAAAGGGGTTCCACTTGAAAGCACGGTGACTGGCCACATTTCAACGATAAAATTTGAAGACTGGGACCTTGTAGATACAGAAAAATTTCCCCATTTGGTGACTAGAGAACTAATGGAGCAAAGTGCAGAAGGGACGGTTACGACACTTCAGCCAAAGGAATGCCTGCGAAAGGTGGAGGAAGTTAGGTTGCTCCATCTCTTGTCCATTCCCCACTTTCTCTGACCCCCTATTACAATATTGGTCATCTGACAGCTACTCTGTCTCGTACACGATGGATACTTATGGATAGGCAAACCCGTCCACATCATGGTAGATCTCATTCATAGGATCTCGCAACTTCCCTATGAAGGAAGAGACCCCATGGAAATCGTTGATAAGAGTGGCGATGTGATGATGACAGAAACTATGAAAAAGAAATACAAGCCGGAGAAAGGGCAGCGAGGATATGCTATTAATAGTATTCTAGACAAAGAGGTCCGCATTGCTACCCAGCTACTAGCAGGGAAAGTGATGCAGAAATGCCATGGCAATGAGGTTCCAGCAATAATCGTCGCACTAGCTGAGCAATGCGCAGCAGGGGAGTGGTTCAATTGGGCGCAGTTCCTTTGTGACGAGTTCATGACCAACTATAGGGAGGTCCAAGAGGAGGGCAAGACCTTCCACTATGCGTGGTTGTTGTTATCCATCGTGTTGGTTACTAACGAATTACCCGAAGACAGCCAATTTCCCTCCTTGGACCAGGATTGGCCAGAAGCTGCCAAATATGCATCACTCTAGGTGACCAAGGACGCTGCCAAAATCCTGTACATCAAGATTTTCTGGATACTCATGGATGCAAATGTCCGCCAATGGATCAACCAGCAACCTCGTTTGTCCACCGAGGTATATGACAGTGTAAAGAACGTAGCTGAGTTTAAGGCTGATAGGCACTTTGTCTACATCCAGGCATGCAAGGACCCCAACCAGACGTGGACAACACTCCCTTTCATTTCTATTGATGAAGCTATCTATGCGGTATTGGATACCTAGCCACTAGAATGGTAGGGACCAGATGTTGTGGGACGCGATGATGCCACCATCCAAAAGTAGAAGGCTGAAGCTAAGCGCACAACACAACAAAAGCGGAACGAAAAGCACGCTGTGGAAGTTCAGGTGGCCCGAGAAGCGGCCCAGACTTCGACAAGCAAGGCACCAGTAGGAGGGGTTGCGATGACAAAGGATGAAAGCAGTTCGAAGGTGCCCACAGAGACAGCCACAGATACAGGGATGGAAGGAATGCCACCAACCACCACAGGGGCACCCTTAAAATAGCCACCGCCAACAGAACGGATGAAGCCACAGAAGAAGGTCAAGGTGTCTAAATGGGACAGAGAACTGACCACATTGACCGAGGGCGACCTAGGTGACATAAGGGACACAGTTCGCAAAGTCACCCAAGAAGTAATCGACGAGGTCATGTCAGAGCAAAAGATTGCGTTAGGGGTGCTCTACGTGCAGATACAGGAACTTGGGACACAAGCATCGCAACTGGGAACCATCGCTACTAGTGGATTTACGGTTATGACAGCCACTGAGCAGCTGCTAAAGGCCCAAATGGCTAATACCATCGCAATCCCAGCAAGAGAATTGATAACATAAAATGCGGCAGACAGAGCTGTGGTGGGCCAGCTTATAGGGCTTGGATTAAATTTGGCTTCCCTCTCACATGAAAGCTTGTACCAGCTCCAAGACAGCACAATGATGGAGCTCCGTGCAATGGAAGGACGTTTGGAAAAGGTACTCAGTGAACATCGAATTAATATAGAACAGTTGAGCCTCCAATAGGACAAAGCGATTGCACAGAGTCAACAATTGGAGCAACTGGAGCAACTTGTAGGGGAAGCATGTTCGCATGCCCCTGAGATGGAGATTGCGGCCGAGTTTCCTGTTGGCATACGGATCCACAAGATGGCTAGTGGGTTCCGTGAAGCAAAGGAGGAGGCCGCGAGGATTCAGTTGGCTCTCAGCTTGCATATTTCAAACCTGAAACTGTAAGTACAACTTTCGATGCCACCAGAGGTCACCGAGTAACGCAGAGGCATCATTCAATCTGGGCAGGAAACGATCACACGTGCCATGAAGGAGTGCACCGACTTTTTGGATCAATCGCTTATTACACTCACTTCACTCTAAGAAGATCCAACCTTACAACAACTGGAAATAGAGGCAAGGGAGCTTCAACAAGCCTATGAAAATGTCAGATGGACCACGCAGACAGTTGCTATTATGCAGTGCTTGGCCAAGATGAGGGAGGCCCAGGCCCTAAAGATACAAGCTAATTCTGCCCAACAGAAGGAAGCAGTGATTAAATAACATCTCCAGCCATGGCTTGATGAGGAATTCGTGGTTTCCACTGCCATCGAGCGCAAGCTGGCACACATGCAGCCAAAATATGCACCCAGCGAAGCAGCTGAAACAGACACCGATGTGTCGGTGGCCCGCAACGAACATGTACAACGGATGGTAGAAGAGTTTGTTGCAAGTACTAGCCAAGCACAGAAGTTTTTGACCTACCTCCGTGTGAAGATTGTCACACCAGCTGAGTGACTCGGGATGAGTCATGATGATTGTGTTAGGGCCCTATTGGGTAGCGAAGGCCCCACGTAATGGTTTTGGGGCTCAGAGCCTACAATTTTGGGTAAAGGTATGGTAAAGACTCCATGAGATGCGTGGAGCGTGAAGTGTAATGAGTCAAGTCAAAGGGTTGTCCACCCAAAAATAATGTAAAATGAGTTGCCTTGTCTATGGTCCACAGACCATGGAAATGTATAAACAGAGCAAGGCTCTATGGTTAGAAGTCAGCTTTTGGGGAAGTATTTTTGATCTGGAATGTAATGGGTTTATAAAGCAAGAAGTCTTGGAGCGTTTGTAAGTCTGAGTCAAGGGTGTTGGTAAAGAGATAGAGGCTCTGCAGTTGTGTGCGCAGAGGCCTAGTAGAGTCTGCAACTGTGTGCGCAGACCCCTACAGCTAAGTGCATAGGGCGGATCTGGTTGCGCTGAAGAGAAGATCAATAAAGATAAGAATTTCTGAGTCATTGTGTGGTTTCTTGCGGATCTGTCTGTTACTTATGTTCTGAATTTATGCATGATTTGTTATATGAGTATATATATTTCTTTATGATTTCACGCCCTAGGCTCTATTGTTAAATGTTTGCTTAAATATTGTACTAAAAAGTTCAGATCTATAATAATTTCATTAATAAGCTAATACACCTGCGCGGATCTTTGCGGAAGCCCGATAGTTATCTAACATGGCACGAAGCCATAGAATGGTTAGCAACCCCTCTAGACCACATCAAGACATCCCAAGGGTGCGGAAACCTAGTTCCAGCACCCTCCCCTGTTACCTCGGGTGAGACCTCAGTCCACGCTTCGTGGGCAGTTGCTGAAAGGGCTAGTAGCTGTGGGATTTATTTGGCTAATAACTCTTCCAAACCTGGTCAGGGCCCAATAAGCCAACAGTAGGGTTTTTTTGGTTAGCACAGCTAACTTTGAACTTGGGTCCAAGCCCCCTCAAGCTAACAAGTAGTTCAAGTTGAATGCAAAATCATGAATTTTAGGAAAGACAAAAAACTTTGCAACGCTCCTCACAGACTTCCTCAAGCAAGCTAACCTTTCAATCATGAGGATTTGTATAGAATATTCCTCTTATTCATATTTAGAAATTTATAATTACATTTAATAGGATATTTTCATCAAACAATGTTGGAAAGGTATCCATCTTTTCCCTCCAACATTATAATTACATTTACAAAACTCAGGGATTAGAAAAGGGATACTACAAAGTACATCATAAATTGAGTTCCTCTTAGATGGTTTAGAGGAATGATTGTTACCCTATTGATTGAGCTAAGAGGCTCATTCTATATCCCAGTATGATGTGTAATGTTTTCCATCAAATTTGAAAATTTTCTCATGTCGGCAAAAAAAAAAATAGCTATACAAAACATTTAAACAATATTGGCTCATTAAAAAAATTCACGTGAAGAAATTGGATCCCTCTTGGCTCATGTTAGATCCATATTTAAAGTGGATCTATGACGGTATTTAATATAGCTTGGGAGGTACTCCAAACCCTATGGTTTAGGGTTGTGGAGGAATTGGCATCACAAGATCACTTGTGGGTTAAGAACCCAAGTGTAAGGGCTTTGCGCCCAAAGGAGTTGGGACAAAACCAAGATGAAATTTGATGATTGGACCATCATACATGGAATAACACCTTAGAGGAGTAAGGGGCAGCTTCAAGCACCAGGAAACGAGGTCTAGAAATGAAGATACTATTTTTTATATGTTTGTGTGGGCTAATTGTCCTAAAGGAACTAAGACGACCTCACTTAAGGAGACCCTTTGGAAGGTTTGGACGTTATCCTGAGAGAAGATGTAAATAGGAGTGAGGAGAGATCTCATTCCACACATCCAATGAGAATCACATCAAGGAAATACTTATTTGATCTAGCCGTGGGACAAAGGGATCTCAAACGAAGGAGAGGAGAGACAATTTTAGTGACTTCTTAAAGTTGTTTTGAGGACCGAGTTTGCTAGAGTGCAAGATGAGGCTAGGAGAGGTATTTCTGGGTGGTTTGGTTGTCTCTTGGAGAGGGTCGAGAGGCCTAGAAGTGTCCCTACACTATGTCGCATACATGGAAAATCCAGTGCAGGTGTAAGGGTCTAAAATTGGATGAGAATGAAAATTTGTGGAGCATATTTTAGGACTAATGTATGCCCTAACCAGTGCTCATTATTTTCACGAGTTTCAAGGTTAAGAGGAGCAGCAAAAGGTTGTCGAACAAAGTATGTTATACTCTTGAGTTTATATAGTTTTCTAGAGGATGAGTGTCCTAGATTATGATAGTTTGTGAAGGTCATCTTATGGTTGTTGGAGAGTTGCAAGTAGGTGATCTTGGAAGCCCTAAGTGAAAACATTGAAGGAATAATTGTCTGCTAGGAGAGGCATACTTGAAGAGACCTTAAGGACTGATCTTTGAAGGACTAAAGAAGGAAGTCAAGGGAGCAGTTTATTTGGCCTTAGTTGACAATTGGAGAAGGACGTTTTACAATCATAGCTAGCATCCCTACATGCCCTAAGTTTGACTCATTGGAGTAGCACAAGAAGGAAATAGAGGGAAGAAGTCCCTAAGATTTGAGGAGCAGCAATGGTCAATCTCAGAGTTGTTCACAAACGAAGTTGTGAACAACTCAATAGGAGTCCCTATGTGTTGATTCGTTGAAGGACTAATGATCAACTAGAGGATATATTGGTGAGTCATGTTCAATGGCCTAAAGGAGAAAGATCCATTGATAGAGGCATAGTTGCAGATTAGGAGTAGAAGGACCAATGAGTGTGTTCAGGGTACGACCAACAGGATTTGAGAGAGCACACTACATCAGCTAGATGGTCAATTGTATCTTATTCAGGGTAGATTGGTTGTCATAGCATTTGACACCAAACCCTAGTTTTATTCCTTGTATCGATGATTGTATGAGGGTCATTATCCATGGTACAGGAGACCTAATAGTTGTATTAAATATTATTAATGTAACGAAGTTAGGTTGTTGAAAAATTGTAAAAAGTTGTATATTTGCGCACATGTTGATTTACTGTTGTTTATATTATGTTGTGCAAAGTAGTTTATTGTGGCATTTGGATTGGTAGTGTTAGAGATTCTAAGACCCTAACATATATTCTATAATGTTATGGAAAAACAACATGGCATCATATCTACTTTGAAGGGCCAATGAATTAGAGTGTGAACAATTAACCGACTCAGAGGGAGCTAAGATTTTATGGATCATGGAGTAGAGGGTTCAGCTGAAACATGGAGATGTGGTCTTGACTGGCTTAGTAATAAGATTAGCTGGGAGTTATAGTGGATTGGTGCTAAACCTGGTGAACAACAATTTGTTGTAGGGCAGGTTACAAATCATGGAGTTCCTTTGACTTTCCATGGATCATTGGGATAACTCGAGGATTGTTTTGGCATGGACAAGATTGGTGTGATCAAGATTTCTTTTGTGATGGACAACATACTAGTAGGCTAGTTTCCTCATTGGATAGTGATGTTTCATATCCAAGATTGGAGGGATGTGTAAGAGTTTTGTTTAACCCAAGAGGATGAGTGCTTGCAAGACTAAGTTGCAGTGATGATGGCCCATGTTCAACCGCAACTCAGATTACCCTTGTAGGACATGATATCAGTAGAAGGTAGAGTCAGTGGAGATCCTATAGACTTAGAGGGAGTTTAGCTTCAAAGGGAGAAACCTTATGGAAGTGTTGAGGTCTTAAGGTTCAGATTAGATGAGGTAGAGGAACTATTGAGATAGTGTGGTTCATTCTATAAATTATGCTGCAGTGGTGAACACCACATGGGCTAGTGTCACCTATGATGTTGGTGAAGGCTTCCTATTGTTGGGTTGTTGAAAAATTGTAAAAAGTTGTATATTTGTGAACGTGTCAATTTACTATTGTTATATTCCATTATTCAAAGTAGTTTGTTGTGGCATTTGGATTTGCAGTGTCAGAGATTTTAATACCCTAACCGAGATTCTCTAATGCAATGGAAAAACAACATACCCTCCCCTTCTATATTCAATTCTGGCATGTGACATGATGAGATTTGTTACAATGGCTTTGAGCCTTGTTGTTGAGTCTAAGTAGCCCCTTAGAGACAGAAACATGTATATTCCTCGTATGAAATATAAAGATATTTCTCATGGGAAAAAAAAGAGAGAGATAGTACATCATGGATCCATGAAGTATACATAGAATGTCAAAACATGGGTACAAAATAATACATGATGGATCCATGTTAAATCAATGTTATAGCCACAAGCAAGTACATAGTGGATCTACATCTCAATATACATAGGAGAATAACTAGAAATCAGTGAAGGATAAATTGATTCTTCAAAGGTACCAATGACATATGAGTGGAAGGTATTGTATATTCAACTAAAGTAGTAACATAAAAAGGGAAATCTACTATAGCCTAAGGTCTTCAATTCATATATGTCAAATGTACAGATCTATTCCATGTGATTAAATTCTCTAAAGTAGAATGGAGGATCAACCATCTTATGTATATCACTAATAGATGTAAGGTAACCCATCGATTATGATAATGGACACCAAGGTACTTGGTAAAATTCTAAGCCCAAAGAGTTTCAATGCATTGATGAGGAGCAAAGAGTTTTTCAATAGTCTGAAGGTTCAATTCCTACAAGGGCATTTCATAGAGTCATGAGGCTATCTTAATGTAGTTGTTGAATGTGTGGTTACACCAAAAGATATTATATTAAATGACCTGTGAAGTATGCACACATAAGTGGATCAAAGTCCAACCCCATGTCCTTCAATCTTTTTAGCTTAGTAGGTTAGCTCAATCAATTTGAATGAATTGTCTCAAGATAAAGCTCATCATAAAATTTTGATCATAATTTAATCAAAGTTCGAATCCATCCATAATAAATTATTATTATAATTGATATTTAAGTCACTCTCCATTATAAAAATTTAAGAAAAAAAATCATAGAAAACTTTAAGAACACAAATTTAAATATAATTAAAAAGTAATTTGTACTTAAATTATCATTTAAATGTGGAAAAATATGGTTTAAAACCCAAACCATAACCTAACCCTGAAATAAAGTAAATGTAAATAAATATAAAATTGAATAATATTGTAGTGACCAATTGCATGACTATTAAATACTATAGCATCCAATTTTCTTAAAGCTATCTTAGTATTGCGTCTAAATTTTCTGGGATGTGTATTACTAACAACACCATCCAAAAATTTGTATGGTTTGTAAAAAAAAATTAAATATGGATCGTATAATTTTCAAGTTATTTTTCAATTGAGTTTAATTTACGTGGTTGGGTGAAATAGTTGTTATCCTCTTCACTTATGTTTAAGTCTCGTAAGTTGACATGTTGATGTTTTGGAATTGAGTAATTTTGTTGTGCTCTTAAGTGAGCCTATACTGAGAACTTGCCTAGAACCAACAACCTCTCTCTTGCCTTCAGGCTGAGTGGAAGATTGACTTTCTTCCCCGAATGGTACCCAATGCCAAAAAAATTAGCCCTAAGGGTTAGCTCAAGTGGTCTAGAGCCAAATGTGAAATTCTTTAACATTGTTGCTAGTTATTAATCACCATGAATTCGATTCTCTTTGATTCCCTTAGGGTAAGACTCCGTAATCAGGTTAAGTGGTTTACCCAATTTACCTTCCACAAAATGTAGAGAAATACTCTAAAATTTCACGTACTTTCATTCTTAAAAAAAACTTTAATTACACATTTTCCACTTTAATTACACATTTTCCAATTTTCCAAATTATATAAATTAGGGAAAAAAAATATAATATGTTTTTTTAAAGTGGAGAATAAATTACCAAAAAAAAGAATAAGCATAAAATGCAAACATTTCATATGCTTTTGTCATCCTACCCAAAAGCATCCTACTACCTTGGGTAGGTTAGGTAGCTACATGGAAATAATTTCGCATATTATAGTACTTTAAATGAATAGGTAGCTACATGGAAATAATTTCGCATATTACAGTGCTTTAAATGAATTTGGTAAAACATATGTATCCTTCTATGAGGTGATGGCTACAAGGGCACACTCCCATTATAGGAATAATTGTTTTCTTGTAACCGAGTATGGTACTTTATCTCACAGTGTTTCCTTTCTTTTATTTAAGCATCATTGTAATAATAATAATATTCCATATTTGTTTATCTCAGAAACTCCACGTGTACGAAGAAATATGGCTTATTGTTAGTTTAGAAAAAGCCTATACATTAAGTTCATGGAAATAAAGTTTTATTTTCAAGGTAACACCGACATAATTTCACTCATGGTTTGGGAGATCAAATCATGGGATTCATGCATTTAAACACCTCCGAGACCTTAAGGGTTTAAAGAATGATTTAGATTCTCTCTTGGGTGACTTGTGGTTAGAATGATTTAGATTCTCTCTTAATGAGACTTTTGGTTTGTGATCCTATAATAAGGTAAGATGGAAATTTGTTATAATGTGTATTTTTTTTATATTGTTTTTTGAATTTTAATATTGTTTTTATAATTATGATTTACATTACATCAAAATTTACTGGTGTTAGTAAATGGACACATTGTTAGAGTTAACGAATTTTCAAGAGGTGGTTAAGTACATGTCACGAAACACACTAGGAGAGTTAGATGATCCAATGCCCAATAATCTCACCCCAGCATAACCCGAGTGTGTTTTGAACTCAAGACCTTTGGCTTTGATACCATTTGTTGAACAGATCCATTTTCTCTCTCTGCAACTCCATTCATTTGCGGTATGTCTACAATAGTATATTGTCTTTTTATGCCAAGTTCATCACACAAGTCTGTGAACTCATTTGAAGTAAATTCACCTCCTTTGTCTGACCTTATACACTTTATCTTGCACCATGTTTGATTTTCTGCTAATGCTTTGAATATTTTGAACTTCTCAAATGCTTTTGACTTATTTCTAAGGAATGCCACCCATGTCAATCTAGAATAGTCATCAATTATTAGCACGAAATATTTTTCTCCTCCTCGTGCTTCTGTTGTGAAAGGCACACACAAATCCATATGTACTAACTACAAAAGCTTACTACTTGACAACATGTCCTTGACTTTGAATGAAGTTCGAGTTTGTTTGCCCATTTGACATGAATCACAAGTAGTGTTTTGAGGTTTCTTTATCTTTGGTTGATCTATGATTTCTCTTCTTACTAAGCCTGATAGCCAAGACTCATCTTGTTTGTTGATGTAGCACTCTTCATTATCTTCCTTCAAAATATATACATTATTTTATGTTCAAACTCCTTTAGCCAAAACTTCCCAATAGTTGTTGACCCAATTTCACAATCTTGAGCTCTGAATAGAACATCACAATCTCTGTCACACATCTGACTTACACTCAACAAATTATGTTTCAAACCATATACAAATAGTACATCTTGAGCCTTTCCTCTTCCATTATTTAGATTGATTGTACCCTTTCCTCTAATTTGTCCTACTTCATCATTTTCGAATGTGACATTTCCAATTTTATTTTCATCTAGGGATACAAAATTGATTTTATCTCCAGTCACATGTCTAAAGCAACCACTGTCTACATATCATTTATTGTTTTTATCTTGAGCATACAAAACTAGGCCACACTTATCAGCTTTCTTCTCTGTTTTCTTCTTTCTCCATTGCATACATTCATCTGTTCTACAAATGTTCTGAGATCGTGATCTAATGTTTTTAAGCTAACATGCATATGACTTGTACCCAAAAGTGTGATAGTAGAAACACTAAGTGATAGCAAAGAGAGGAGAAAATGGATTTATGTCTAGATTCATGTTTGTTTTGGTGTATGAAAATCTATTGTTAGCCTCACTTCTCTTAGGATTTCTCAGCTCATTTCTTTTGACATAAGCTATTCAATATATATTTTTATGTCCAAAAATTTTACAACAATAACAATACTCATAGAAAAAATTTATGTACATGATAGTCGATAACTCTTGAGGATATAATGATCTTGACATTTGATGTTGAGAAATGGTAACAAGAAATGCAAGTTTAATTTGTCCTTGAATTAAACTATGAATTAAAATCGAATTCTATTCTCATAGAAACTTGTAAATAATTAATTAAGTTTAATTAACTTAATTATCTTAGGAATTTCGAGTTGGAATTATTTTTGTAGTCATTTATATGTTCTCCCTAAATTTTAGGGGTTCGAGATGCATTTATTTGAGTTTTAATTAGATTAACTCAGTTTAATGAGTTATGGTCAGTTAAATTAGTTCTAACTGTTTGTGGAACTAATAGAGGACTCACAGTCAGTTGGTGCACCGATGCATACACAAGTGTTACTCCAGTTAACTGAAGATTCCCTCATGAGAAACACATGCATATCAGTTCAGAGAAAGACCCAGTTGAGACTAGAGTGCAGGGACAATGTACTATCAGTTGTATGATTTACTGAGTTTTAAATATCATGCATGCAAACAGAAAAGGACCTATGTTTGGATTGCATAGTTTTGGAAGCATGAATTCCCTTTAAATACGGGTTATTCATCCTAGGAAGTGCGCAAGGAAATAGGGGCTTCGAGAGCAGAAGAATAGGCTAAGGATTTGGCTTGAGCTAGCTTGTGAGCTAAGAGTTGATTATACTTGTGTAGTGATTGTTCTTGTGAGAACAAGAATTTTATTCTCATCTTGGATTTCTAATTAATGCAATATATATAGTAGGGGTTTTGAGTTGTGGCTTTCCCAAGATAAATATTGTGTTATGTGCCATTGATTGTCTTCCTCTTGTCGATTATTGTTTTCATTGATCTTTATGGGCTTCTGCTATAAAGAGTAGAGTAGAGTAGATTCTTGTTTTGTGTTTTAGGAAATTACATGAGTTGTGAATCTACAGGAAAATCTACATGGTATCGGAGCTGAAGATAGTATACTGGAGGAGATTTCAAAGTTTTGAGTTTTGAGTTACAAGTGAAATTCGAATTTTCAATACATACTTCAGGATCAACAGATGGCATTCTACAATTTACGGCTCGAGTATGCCTTGGAAGGAATCTTGAAATATATATCCTAGAGGGATAGAATGGAGGTTGTGCTAGAGGATAATTGCTTGAAGGAATTTGTTGATCAAGACATTCCTAAGCCAGCAGTATCGGATGCACAGAATCTGGTTGAATGGAAGAAGTTTGTGGCAAAGGCGAGCCAAATAATCCTTGAGGGAGTTTTAGGCCACATTGTCTCAAGTCTCCATGGCAAGGAAACTCCATATGCTATGAGGAAATAATTGATGGACTTATATCAAAATAGCAGTGACTAAAGGAAATTGGCACTAAAAGACAAACTGCAAAAAATCAAAATGGAGAAAGACAAGACTATTCCAAAATACTTGACCAAGTTCACTCAATGTCATGATGAACTTGGAAGTGTTGGAATCACAGTTTCCCAAGATGATATGGTGAGTCTTTCTCTTTTGGGACTCCAAAAGAGTTGGCATAGTTATCAGGACTATGTCAATGGTCGAGAGAAGCTGCTAGATTGGGAACGACTATGGTTAGATTTGATGCAGGAGGAGATTAGGAGGAACACCAGGGATGGCTCTTCATCAAAGATTGGTGATGAAGAGAAATGTGCCTTAGCGATTAAGGCGAAGAAGAGGAAAGGTAAATCTTCCCGTTCTAAATCATATTCTTGCCATGGAGGTAAGAAGAAATACATGAAGAAAGTTAAATGCTTTCATTGTCATGAGCTGGGCCATTTTGCTACAAATTGTCCACTCAAGAAGTCCAAGAAGAAGTCCTCGGGAGGAGCGGTGGATGAGGCTTTGGCCTCTCAATTCAAATTGGACTTTTCCCTCATTGCATGCATGGTGTCATCAATGATGGGAAGTGTATGGTACTTAGACAATGGAGCTTCATTTCACATGACTGGTGACATAGAGTTATTCAATGACTTGGAGGAGAAATATCTCCAAATGCATATCGAGATGGGTGATGAGAGGAGGTATAGTGCTACTAGATTGGGCATGGTTACTTTTCAGAGGGAGCATGGGGCTCCACTCACCTTGAATAATATTATTATGTTCCCAAGCTGAAGAAGAACTTGGTATCCATTTCCATGCTTGAGGATGGAGGCTATGATATGATATTCTCGAAAGGAAAGGCGTTGCTTCGACACATAGCCACGGGTCAAGTAAAGAAGATAGGGATTTAGGTGACAAATCTCTATAAGCTAGAGGTAGAGGATTGTGTTGCTTTGAGCACAAAAGCAGAGATGGTGCAGAGATGAAACATTGGTGAGTTTTGGCATAGGCCATTGGGTCAATTGCATCGTGGGGATTTGAAGATCATGCAACAGATCTCCACCGGTTTTCCCAAAGGTACGCTAGAGCAAGTTGATACATGCAAGGGGTGTACTTTGGGAAAATACACCATCTTCCTTTCACGACAGAGACAGTCAATAAGAGGCTATTCTGGAGAGAGTCCATTTAGATGTGTGTGGACCATTCTCGACAGCATCCACAACCAAACACAAGTATTGTGTTATATTTGTTAATGACTTTTCTCGAAAATGTTGGATATTTTTTATGTAGAAAAAGGATCAAACCTTCAAAAGGTTTTGTGAGTTTAAAGAATTGGTGGAGAAAGAGTCGGGCAAGAAGGTTAAATCTCTACAGAGTGATAACGGTGGTGAGTATGTCTCAAACGAGTTTAAGAAATTATGTGCAATGGAAGGGATTAAATGGGGGTTGATGGCACCCCATAACCATCAGCAGAATGGGGTGGCTGAGAGGAAGAACAGAAGCATAGTAGGGGCAGCAAGGGCGATGTTGCATGATCAGGGTCTCCCACTACACTTGTGGGCTGAGGCATGCAACACAACAGTTTATGTTCACAACTGTAGCCCACATCAGATTCTTGGGATGAAGACACCAGAGGAGGCTTATTCCGGTAAGAGGTCATATGTTGGTCACTTTAGAATTTTTGGTTCATCAATATATTGCCACGTGACCAAAGATACACGGAAGAAACTTGAGCTGACAACAGAGTTGGAGATATTTGTGGGGTACATTGATACACCTCACAACTATCGGGTGTACTTGCCGACCAGCATAATGGCAATCGTTCGCAGTGATGTCAGATTCAATAAGGAGAAGGCCATGCAAGTTTTCCTTGAGAGGGACCTTGAGCTACATGCGGTTGAGGAGCTTTTAGCTCCTAAGGTTGGGGAGCCTAAGATTTATGTGGAGCATCCACATGCAGAGGATCCAGGAGTGGATACATCCTCTCAGGCAGAGTCTTCTAGAGATGGGAGAAAGTGCACTAGAGAGGTAGATAGATTTTTGTAAAATGCTAAAGAGAATGTGGGAACACCCACATCACAGCGTAGACAAAGGAGGTAACCTGACAGGTACACTGGATACATGGCTCTTATGAGCGAATGTGTTGTGACTGAGCCATCTTCCTTTGAGGAAGCAGTGTAGCAGCCGATTTGGGTTGATGCCATGATGGAGGAGTGTGAGTCTATAGTTCATAACAGTGTTTGGGATGTAGTCCTGAGACCGGAGGATAAGTTAGTGGTGAGGTCTCGTTACCTTTACAAGGTAAAGAAAGTTGCAGATGGTAGTGTGCAGAAGCATAAGGATAGATTATGGCCCGTGGCTTTTCACAAGTAGAGGGATTGACTATGATGAGACCTTTTCTCTTGTTGCAAGGTACTCAACGATCATATCTATATTGGCACTATCAGTGCAGATGGGTTGGAAGATACATCAGATGGATGTAAAGACAACCTTCCTTAATGGCACGATTGAGGAAGAGGTATACATAGAGTAGCCTGAAGGTTTTGAAACCTTTGACCATGAGTCACATGTGTGTCGGCTCAAGAGAGTGTTGTATGGGCTAAAGCAAGCACCTCATGATTGGTACACTAGGATAGATAGCTACTTCACCGGGTTGGGCTTTACAAAGAGTAAAGCGGATGCGAACCTGTACCACATAATGGTGGAAGGTAAACTATTGATCATTGTACTTTATGTTGATGATCTCATACTGACAGGTGATGATAAACTGATCAAATCTTACAAGGAGGACCTTACAAGAGAGTTTGAGATGAGGGGCTTATGCATTACTTTCTAGGCATGGAAGTATGGTAGGGTGATGGGGAGTTGTTTGTGTCTCAAGGCAAGTATGTCAATGAGATACTCATGAGGTTCCACATGGAGAGTTACAAGCCTATGGAGACTCCTCTAGCTAGTAACTAGAGGAAGGAAGATTCTACTTCGGGAGAGGTAGTGGAAGTTATTGTTTATAGACAATTTGTGGGTTCACTCATGTACTTGGTGAACACCCGACCAAATTTATGCTATGCAGTTAACCAGCTTAGTATAGTGATGGTTAGGCCTACCAAGATATATTGGAAGGCAGCAAAGCATGTATTGAGATACCTTAGGGGCACTACTCAGTACAAATTATGGTACAAACAGACAGAGGGAGTGAAGCTTCAAGGCTTCACGGATGCAGATTTGGTGGGGATTCCATCCGACTGGAAAAGCACATCAGGAGGGATTTTCAATATTGGGTCAACGACAATTTCTTAGTACGATAGGAATCAAAGATCAGTTGCACTTAGTTCAGCAGAGGCAGAGTACATGGTTGTGAGTCGGGAAGCATGTGAGGCCATCTGGATGAGGAAGATCTAGGTTGGTCTATTTGGTCAACAGATGGATCCGACAGTGATTTACTGCGATAATCAGAGTTGTATCAAACTCTCTGAAAATCCATTTTTTCATGATAGGTCCAAGCACATTGATATTTGATATCATCATCTCAGAGATTTTGTATTGAGGCGGATCATGTTGTTAGAGTACATTCCCACGAAGGAGAAAGGTGCTGACATTTTGAAAAAGGCATTGTTAAGATGTAAATTTGAGTTTCACAGAGACATGATCGAGGTAGCTAATAATCATTTTCTCATGGAGAGGGAGTCTTGAGAAATGGCAACAAGAACTAACATTTTAAAAAAGGCATTTTTAAGATGTAAATTCGAGTTTCACAGAGACAGGATCAGGGTAGCTGATAATCGTTTTCTCATTGAGAGGGAGCGTTGAGAAATGGCAATAAGAAATTCCAGTTTAATTTGTCCTTGAATTAAACTATGAATTAAAATCAAATTATATTCTTATAGAAACTTGTAAATAGTTAATTAAGTTTAATAAACTTAATTAGCTTAGGAATTTCAATTTGGAAGTCTTTCTGTAGTCATGTATATGTTCTCCCTAAATTTTAGGGGTCCAAGATGAGTTTATTTGAGTTGTAGTTAGATTAACTCAGTTTAGTGAGTTATGATCAGTTAAATTAGTTCTAACTGTTTGTGGAACTAATAGAGGACTAATAGTCAGTTGGTGCACTGGTGCATCCACAAGTTTTACTCTAGTTAACTAAATATTCCCTCATGAGAAACTCATGCATGTCAGTTCAAAGAAAGACCCAGATGATACTAGAGTGCAAGGACAATGTACTATCAGTGGTATGATTTACTGAGTTGTAAATATCATGCATGCAATCAGAGAAGGACCTATGTTTGGATTGCACAATTTTGGAAGCATGAATTCCCTTTAAATAAGGGCTATTCATCCTAGGAATTGCACAAGGAAATAAGAGCTTGGAGAGCAGCAAAATAGGCTAAGGATTTGGCTTGAGCTAGCTTGTGAACTGAGAGTTGATTATACTTGTGCAGAGATTGTTCTTGTGAGAACAAGCATTGTATTCTCATCTTGGATTTCTGATTAATGCAATATAGATAGTAGGGATTTTGAGCTGTGGATTTTCCCAGATAAATATTGTGTTATGTGCCATTTATTATCTTCCTCTTGTTGATTATTGTTTTCATTGATATTTATGGGCTTTCATTGTAAAGAGTAGAATAGATTCTTGTCTTGTGTTTTAGGAAATTACATGAGCTATCAATCTACAGGAAAGTTTACATTTGATCTTCTTATCTCTTGAAGAAATATGGTCTTTGATAGTTTGGTGTTTGTTTGTCCACTCCTTTTGTTTGTCGCACCTTGCTAGAAGTGTTTCTTTTCTACCACTCATTTAACATTGAAGTGTTGCTCAACTTCTTGTTCTCAGATTGATGTGGACTGTCGTTGTCTCCCTTGATAGCTTTTACAAAAGTAATTATCTTTTTTTTTCCTTTGTCGTAATTTCACTGGATTCTCCTTCATAGCCTAACCCAACCTTCATAAGTGGAGCCCTATGAGCATTTAATATCACATCTAGTTTTTCAAATCTTTTTATGCATTGAATGTTCATGTTCAAATCAGTTTGTGCCTTTTCTAGCTTTTTCTACTGGGCTACCACCTCTTCTTCCAATCTTTCACACTTCTAATGTTTCTCCTTTATTTGTTGCAATAAAATATCTTCCACCTTCTTTGTTTTTTCAAGTTCAACCTTCATCTTGATAATTTCCTCCAAATTTGATTCTTCATTTACATATTTCAACAAAATCTCTTTTCACTTCTTCTTTTTTTGTTTAAGTCTATCTATTTCTTCGAGGACACTAATAAACTCCCCTCGAAGATCTCACAATAAATCAGTGAATCAATAATCATCTCACAATAAATAAAAGAATCAATCAATAGAAAAAATAAGATAGGAAGTCATTGTCAAGTATGACAAAAACAAGTTAAAAATAAGTTTAAAGTGGAAGTTAGGGTTCAGAATGACAAAAGGAAATAAAGGTACTAATCTGAACAAGGAAACGATAGAAGAAATAAAAAAGATAAAATAAAGCTACTACGAGGAAAGAAGGAATAAATGGAAATAAAATATGGAAACAATAGAAGAAAGAAAAATGATAAAAGATAAAATAAAGCTATGGTGAGGAGGAAAGGGAATAAATGGAAATAAAAATCAGAGGTGATGATGTCAAAATGGAACTGATTATGAATTATGATTGGTTGAGTTAGAGGTAATTGTATGTTTTTTTTAATATGAAATATAATACTTTCTTAATTTCATCATTTATATAATTTTTTTTATGAGGTGATTATATATTTTTGTAAACTTTTTATTAATTATTTCCTTAAATAGCTATTTTTAACAAAAATGTAACTATAAAATAAATTTAATATAAATTTAAAGTATAAATTAATATAGATTATTTTAATTTTTATTATATATTAAGAGAATTTTTAAAACTTTAAAATTAATTTTGGTTTCAAGATAAATTTATATTGATATATTTTATTTTAAATATTATGATAATTAATATATGATTAGTTGGAAGAATAATATGGAGAAGATTTGATTATTACCTTTTCTCCTAAGTGAGAATCATTTTTTCAAACTTGCCAAGGAAAGACAATAGAGATGAAGCATTTGTGACCAATAGCTTGGAGTTTTATTACATGTTTTAGCTCAAGGTTTTGTTTTGTTCATTGTTGATGTCAATGTATTTTTGGTTTTTGTTAACAATGATGAGATGACTTTTGTTTTGCATTGGAGGTGCCCTTAGCTTAAGGTTTCTTGGTTCGGTGTTTATGTTGATGTAGCTTTGGATTTTTGTTAATAATGATGGATGACTTTTGTTTTACATTAAAGGTGCCCTTGGCTCAAGGTTTGGCTCAAGGTTTGTTGGTTCATTGTTTATGTCAATGTCTATTTAGGATTTTGTTAATAATATTGGGATGGCTTTTATTTTACATTAGAGGTTTCTTAATTCAAGGTTTGTTGGTTCGTTGTTTATATTGACACTCCTTTGGATTTTTGTTAATATTGATGGGATGACTTTCGTTTTCTATTGGAGGTGTCCTTAGCTCAAGGTTTGTTGGTTCATTGTTTACATCAAAAAATTTTTGAGGTTTTTGTTGATAATGATGGGATAACTTATGTTTTGTATTGGAGGTGCCCTTGGCCCAATATTTGTTGGTTCATTGTTTATGTCAATGTCTCTTTGGGATTTTGTTAATAATATTGGGATGGCTTTTATTTTACATTAGAGGTTTCTTAATTCAAGGTTTGTTGGTTCATTGTTTATATTGACACCCTTTTGGATTTTTGTTAATATTGATGGGATGACTTTCGTTATAGATCTAATCCAAAAATATAAGACAATGTAAAATAACCCAAGAATAACAAAATCTGAATATAGAAATATGCTTCACTTTATTGATCAAACCCTTAAGGTAGGGCAACACCATACATTCACTCCTTAAGGAAGGAGAACACTCCACAAGCCATATGTGTGTTCATACAATAATCCTTGACATATCTATGTGTGGAGTCTCTAGCCTCTATATAGGCCTCATACATACAATACCATGGGTCATTACCATGGTTCCCTCATACCATCGAACTAATACCATGGGCCCATTACATTATTACTAACTACTAGTGGTCCCTTACATGATACGAGTTAACCACCTTATTTATTACTATGGCCCATCCCATTATTACAATATTCTCTTGGGTACCTCCCTTTATACCCCATATTATCCCCTAGGTATATAACATTCGTTTTCTATTAGAGGTGTCCTTAGCTCAAAGTTTGTTGGTTCATTGTTTACATCAAACATTTTTTTAGGTTTTTGCTAATAATAATGAGATAACTTATGTTTTGCATTGGAGGTGCCCTTGGCCCAATATTTGTTGGTTTATTGTGTATGTTGATGTCTCTTTAGTTTTTTGTTAATAATAATAAATGACTTTTACTTTACATGGGAGATGCCCTTAACTTAAGGTTTGTTTACTTATTATTTATGTCAATATCTTTGGATTTTTGTTAATAATAATGAGATGACTTTTTTTTGTTACAAGAACCATGCTCGTAATTCATTATTTATGTTGACCGTTCTTTTAAATTATTTTTTTTTAAAGGTTGATGTTACTTTAAATTTTTATTAAAAAAAAATTAAAAGAATGACTTTTTATTTGGAAATGCTCCCCATCGTTTCTCGTTTATGTCCTATCTCTTTAAATTTTTTATTATTAACCATGAATTTTTGTTATTAACAATGAATGACTTTAATTTTGCAATTTGGATGCCCTGTGTGAGTAATCTATGCGATTGTGATTGTTGCACCGACCAATTTCCTAACAATATCATTTAAGAATGGCTATTGTTCTCCATTTTTTTTTTAAGATTAGTAGAAAGCGAATAGAGCTAACGATGCCTCTCGTTTCTCCATTTTTTTAAGATTAGTAGAAAGCGAAGAGAGCTCACGATACCTCTCATTTCATTCTATGATGGGATGAACGGTATGGCTTGATGTTCCCATATTTCCTTATTATGTGTATGTGTGTATTGGGTGATGTTCTCAGCATTGTTTTTTTTGGAAAATTCATAATTTAGTTGTTAAATTTATTGGAGGTAGTTATTATTTTTTGTTATTTTTGAATACAATGTGACTTATGATTGTTATTGAAGGAAAATCATGCCACTTGAAATTATCTGGTTGATGATTTATAAGGGGTAGGATTCCACTCCAAATGTCTTTTCTTGGACCTTTAACTTGTTTCCTTACTTCCAAAAAAAATGAGCCCTTAACCAAACAAAAGGAGTCTTACAACATACTCTAAACCCAATTTTACAAATGATGGATTCACCCGAAGAAATTAATGTTATTTTGATAGTCTTTTGGATTAATCACATCCTGAGTTGTTGGTGGACGTTTCGAACCATCTAATGTGGTTCATCCTCAAGACAAAGGTGAAAAAATAAATTAGTCAGTCAGAATGTTTAAATAGCAAGGATGCATCAGAGTTAGGGTTAACAATTAGTTGAATAAATTTATTATTATTTTGTTATGTTTTATTAGAGCGCTCTTCAACCTAGTATAGAGTAGATGTGTAGGTGTATAGGGTAGATGTGTAGGTGTAACATAAGTATGTAAACAATTTTAAATGTTGTCTCAATGAAAAATAATTAAAAGTTAAAAGTGATAGGGGTAATGAGTTTAAACATTTAAATGTTGGCTTGATTAATAAAAAAGTTAAAAGTAATAAATAAAAGGTTAAAAATAAAAAATAAAAATTTAAAAGTAATATAAACTCTAGTCTTGGGCATGGATGTAAACATTTAAATGTTGCTCAATTATAATATAATTTAAGTAATAATAATATTAATCAATTTATTATTTTTATTTTTGTAATTTACTCATGAATAAACCTTTTTACAACACCATGGGCCAATACCATAATTTCTCAATACCACATGCCCAAAAATCATAACTTATTTCACAATCAAAATATTGTATAACAATATAACAAGATTCTTTACTATGGATATTCACCCCATAGAAATTTTTAATTTGTAAATAGGCTTCGTTACAATACCATGGGCCAATACCCTGGCTGCGGGTGTTTGAAACGAGGCGTTGTACGAGGACGGCGCACCAACTGGGCAGGTGGCAGCCCAGTTCCGCCAAATGTAAGGGTAACGGGACGGCTTGCAGTGCCCGCACAGATATATTGAATGCGGCATTCAACACCCTCCTGCAGTTCGTCGTTCATAACACGATGGCGGTCCTGTTGCTTATTACTCCCGCGATTTTGTTACAGATCTTCAGCTGTGCAGTGGTGGATGCTCCGGGCGATTCATTGCGCCATTATAACAGCCTGTCTCCGCTGGCTTGGATAAACAATTTGGCTCTGGTCATTAGGTCTCGACCTCTGTCTCATTTGGTGTCTCGGCCTCTATCTCATTGGGTCTTAGCCTCTGTCTCATTGGGTCTCGGCCTCTATCGCAGGCTCATCCATCTTTGCCCTCACCCCTCTGTGCCTCCACCTCTTTGCATTCCCGGCTCACTGTGCCTTCGCTCCCTTGTCACCTTACTTGGGTCTTCAACATGCCGCGTGAACGTCTCAGACTTGTTAGCAGGCGGGGAGGTTCTCGAGGTGGTTCAAGAGGATGGGCTGTCCAACAGTGCTCCTCCACTACCTCGGATCCTTTCTCAGATGCGCTGGAGTCCCCGGCGTCCAGGAGTGGCAGGGGAAGAGGTCGAGGGCGGGCTCGAAATGTGGATTGTGAGCACAGCGCTCATCCCACCACCCGTTTCTGAAGACCTTGCAACCTGGCAAATTCCTCTTTTATTGTCTCAGTCACGATAGAGAAGTGTGAGAACACGGCTCAACCCGGAGCCTCTTCAGAGCAAAGGCAGGCCAATTCTGCTATCATTCAGCACTAAGGAAGCCAATCCGCGGTGAACCCTGGAGCGGTTGCAGGTCCAAGCGAGCCGGCCAAAGACGCAGTCCTTCCGTCGGATTCCAGCGACTCAGAGCAGTATGGGTGTAGGATTGTCGAGGAGCAGCCGTCTACCTCTGTGGACAAATGAACCAGCCTTCGCCTCATTTTTGGCCCTGCAGACGAAGTAGGAGTTCGCCTTCTTTTCATTCCACAGTGTCCATGCCTGTTTCAGGTCTATGCCAACTTCACTTGTTGGATTTTGTCACAGTTTTGTTAATGCTGTCGTTTGGTTTAGTTTTGTTCATGATGGAGTCTGTTCAGTTCTGTCCATGCTAGGACTCAACAAAGTTCTACCTCTGCATGTATTGCTACCTGGTCAATTTACGGGTTTTTTTGGACAAATCAATGCTCAGGAAAGTCTTGCTCTCCGATGTAAGTCCACTGCTAAATCAATAGTCAGTATGGAGAGAAGTACTCTGTCAATTGCCATACTCACGGCAAGAATTTTTGAGGCTTGCCTCGCTATAACTTTTTTTGTATAATAATAGGAGTAGACTAATTGAGAAAAAAAAGATACCATGGGCCAATACCATGGCTTCCCAATACCACATACCCAAAAACCATAATTTATTTAACAATCAAAATATTTTTATTTTAATTTAATTTTTTAATAATTTTCTAATTTGATATAAATGAAAAAAATATAATTACTTTTGAGATATATCTAGACCCTCCGAAAAATATTATCATAAAAATTAAATCAAGTTTTTTAATCAAATTAAAAATGAGAATACTTTTATATATAAAGAAGTGAAACTTATATAATATAAATAATATTATTAAAACCAACATAAATCTAACTTAATTAAGGATCCAAGCAATTAGAGAAAGCAAAGTGACTAACAATAGTAAAGGAAAGATAATACATGCTTCTTTTAATTTTTCATTTATTGTATTTTCTTGGATATGATTGATCCAAAATATAGGTTTAATATTTTACAACCAATTGAGTTTTTGTAATTTATATACTTTCTTAAACACAATACAATGAGATCAAATTTAAGGGAGAAAGGTGGGGAGGAGAGAGAATTAGGGAGGTGAGAGAAAGAGGGAAAGAGAGGAAGGAAGAGAGAGAGGAGGGGAGAGAGAGAAGGAGAGAAAGAGGTGAGAGAGAGAGAGAGAGGAAGGAAAAGAGAGATGATGGGAGAGAGATATATGGAGTTGGAGGGGGGGGTGAGTGGGAGGAAAGAACAAAGACATAGAGAGATAGAGGTGGAGAGAGAGGGAGTGACTAGGGAGAGTTGGAGAGAGAGTGAGGGAAAGCAGATAGGATGGAAGAGAGAGAAGAAAAGAGGAGAGAGATAGGGAGAGAAGGGGAAGAGAGAGAGAGAGGGAGACACATACATGGGGGTACAAAGAGAATGAGAGAGGGAGGGAGATAATGACAGAGTTGGAGGGAAGAGAGAGGGAGAGAGTGATGGGGGGGGAGACGAAGGAGGTTGGTGTAGAACAGAGAGAGAGGACTCCAAAGAGATGAGAAAAAGAGAGGGAGAGAAATGGAGTTGGAGGGGGAGAGGGAGGAAAGAAGAAAGACATAAAGGGATAAAGGTGGGGAACAAAAGAGGGAGTGACAAGAGAGAGATGGAGAGAGAGTGAGGGAGAGAAGAGAGTGGGAGAGAAGAAAGAGAGGGAGAGAAGAGGAAGAGGAAGAGAGAGAGATAGATAGATATGTAGAGAGTGTGTGAGTTTGGGGTGAGATAGAGAGAGGGAATACGAAAGAGACATATAGATACAAATATAA